>JAGPOW010002419.1:66452-76515 GCA_030014935.1 Caiman crocodilus | reverse complement strand
GTTGAAATCCCTGCCCTGAGGGATTCTCCAGCCGCCCCTCAGGCTGGCACACACAGACGCTTGTGGAGGAAGGCGCCCAGGGTGGCAATTCTGCCACATACCTTATTTCACAATAGGGTCTGCACCTGCCCATCTGGCAGCACGTTCCCATGCTCATGGCTGCAGCTGAGTGCCCTGGACAGACATAAGGAGACCTTTCCCTGCTCCCAGGGCAAAAACCAAGCGACCCCTGCCCACCCTGCAGGGGAGCAGCCTGGGCACAGTACCCAGCCCTGGACCTCACTAGTGACCAGACCATTAGGAACCAGTGCCCTCTGCCCTCATATTTTGCAACTCAGCATGGCTCAGTGCTGGGGGAAATAATAGAAGAAACTCCTCGTCCCAGCAAAGAGGTGCCCCCACTAGAGTCCAGCAGCACAGACAGCAGGAGCTCGGCAGGCCCAGCCCCTTTCTTGCCCCGCAGACGTCCGTCCCCCTGCAGACGGCACATGCACGCCCTGGCCATGGGTCCCAGCTTCCTCTGCTCCCGGGTGCAGCAGCATCCTGCTTTTCGTGACTGCTCGGACGCTTGGAGGCTGGTCCTGTCGCTTGGAGGCCTGCTGCTAAGCCCCAGAGCCTCCCCTCCCCATCCCCAGCGGGGCAGGAACCTGCTGCTCTCTGCCTGCTCTGGGTGGGCAATGGATGGGGGAGAGACATTGCTTGAGGTTTTCTTCCCTGTTTACTGGAAGAAAGAGAAAGTCCTGAAACAGTGCGGTGGGACACGCTGCTAGGTGCTGTGTTAGCCGCAGTGCAGCAAAGCAGCCTTGCTGCGTGACCTCTGCCCACCCAGCAGCCCCAGAGGCTGCTTGTCTGCGGGTGACCTGCTACTGCCCTTCCTGCAGCTTCCCTGTCCTCAGCCACATTTTCTCACTGTCTCTTCCTCATTGCCCATCCTGTGCTGATTAAGGCTCCCAAGGGCCCTGCGGATGAGAGATGGGAGGCACATGCTCAAATTAGAGGGAAAGTTCATCATGGCAGAGCAGCTCTCCAGCCAACGAGTAGGAAAGGCTGTGATTCATATCCCACAGCAGAGGCCGCTTGCCAGCTCTTCTCCATGCTAGTTAGGGCAGCACTAGTCCCTATCACAAGACACACACACACAAGGAGAACTGGCACAGCAGAAAAACCCAGAGCCTGGGCTGGGTCGTCAGCCACGTGCAGCTCAAGTCAAGTAGACGGCAGGTTGGATTTGCACCTTACAGACTAACCAAAGGAGGTACAGGTATAGCACAAGCTTTTGAGGGATGAAGCTCAATTCATCAGAAGCTGTGAAAGGATGTGCGCAAAGCAGCATGTCGGAGAGAGAAATTAGACTACAAAAAAAAGGGGGGACGGGGAGAGAGATGAGGAAGGGCTCCAGGACCCACAGCAGATCTGGGGCCTGCTGGAACGCGAGCCTCCGTCCGCCAGGCAAGGTGAGCCCAGCCCTGGGGACCCCGGTCCCTTTGCAGGGCTGCAGACAGGCAGGAGAGGAGCACCCAGCGCTGACGCCTGCAGTCAATGCTGGTCGCTGCTCTGAGCACTGCAAACCGAGCTCCCTGCGGCAGCTCGGGCACCGCCCATTTCCAATTCCCTGCAAGAGCTGCCTGCAGAGAGGCACGCTTGTTTCTGAGCGTGCTAAACCCCAGGCCTGCCAGCACCCGCCACTGAGCCCGCCGCACGCAGGCTGCCTCTCCAGGCTGGAACAGATCCTCTCGGTGGGCCAAGGCAACAGCCTCCTGGAAAGCTGAGATGCATGGTCCCTGGAGTCTGGGCCTCTCCCGCAGGTAATCGCTGTTGATGCTCTGTTCTTTCTCACCCCAAATCCTCTGTTCGTTGGCCCTTTCAGCTGTCTGGAATGACCAAGTTTAAGCAATGGATTGAAAAACAAGGGAGATGCGGGTATAAGCGGGTACAACCAGCTGTGGTCTAAAGACAGGGCTGGAGTCTACCGCGCATTAGCTGCTCCGTGTGCCCACATTTACCTCGTGTACATGACAGCTAGCCCCTGGCATCTTCAGCCTGGCTCAGCTGAGGAGTTAGCCCCTGCTGCACGGCTTCTCCTTCTGCTTAGCAGGAAGCTGCTAGCTTGTCAGCGCCCAGACCTTTTGGCCATTGCTGATACATGGAAAGTGCCTGTATCTCTCCCTGGCCTCCAGTGCATCCAGGCTGACCATGGGTCTGTAATGAAATTTGTGTTATCGCCTTCATCCCCCTGTGAGGTGATTGCTGAGTTTTTAATCTCGGGGATTAGTCTGGCAGCAGTGACCCATGCTCCCATATCCCTGCTGCCAGACAGAGGCCGGGGCAGCCTCCAGCTTGGCATCCCTCCTAACAAGCCTGACTTATCTCCACATTCACATGCTGTTGGCTGCAGCCATGGAGGCAGGGGAGAATTAGCCACGCTCCTGCCAGCTTCCCCTGCGTGGCCCGGTCCGTTGCCAGGTGGGTGCTGCCACGGACCTTGTTTCAGCTGTACAGTCCCCAAAACGGGCACTCAGGTCCCACTCTGGAGGCAGGGGGAGGGGATGCTGCCTCCACCCTGGGCGCAGCATCCTTCCCTGACTGGGATCCAGTCCCTTGCCAACAGGCTCCTGCCCTGCACGGGCTCCCTCCCGCACCTCGGGCTCCTCCAGCTGGGACTTGCGGGAAGGTTCAGCCCAGTCCCAAGCGCTGTGAAGCTCAGGCATGTCAGTGAGGGCCGCCTCCTGCACCATCCCGGGGTCTCCCAGGGCTCCTTGACCCTCCCAGGCTGCCCCGCACGAGGCGGCATATTCAGCAGGGTTCAGCTCCGGCCCTGGGCTCACGGCGGGCAGAGACCCACCGGGGAGAGGGGCTGCAGGCAGCGCACACGAGGGCAGGTCCCAGCTCTGGTCGCTCCTGGCCTGGGCAGGGCTGTGGCTCAGTGACAAGCTGGGGTTTGTTCTCCTAGCCTGGTGAGGCTGGGGTTTCCCTTTGACTCCAAGTCTCCTGGAAGGGGCTGCACCGGGCCCCCACAGTGCCAGCGCCACCTGCCTTCATCTGAACTGTCAGCCACGTCTCCCAGTGACCAAGCAGGCAGCTGGCTTCTGCCCAGGGAGAGATGGAGGGGGAAGGTTTTGCTGGTGCATAGGGAAGGCAGCAGCACATCTGGGCCGTGCCCGGAGCGGGCTTGCCAGCTGCATACGGGGCCCACGGAGCCAACACCCTGGAGCCGGTGCTCTGTGAGCAGCATCCTTGGGCAGCAGGAAACCCAACGGACACCAGCTCCCCAGCTGCAGCACAGAAAGCGCAGGCTGGGAGCAGCCCTTCTTGACATCCCTGCCTGCAGCCCGGCCCCAAGAAAGTGAGTGCCTGTTCCCTGGGACAAGGCCCTTTGGGCCTCCACCCTGCAGCCATCGAGCTCCCAGCTTCCCCCCAGAGCGTGCGCTGCCCTTCCAGCACCCCAGCCTGCCCGCAGCCACGCGGGCCAGCAGCTGGCAGAGTTGCACCTGAGGGTATGGCGCTTGGGGCAAAGGGCTGGGCCACAGGGTGGAGCCCAGGACAAGTGACAGGCAAACCACCTGCAGACCTGGCTTCCCCCCACACATCCAGGTAATGACACGGGTCTGCCCATGGGCTGGGAAGAGCCTCAGGAGGTGATCTGCCCCCCAACCTGCACCCTGCCCACTCCAAGGCAGGAGCAATGTGGCCTGTGCCTGCCCTTCCCAGCATGCGTTTATCCATAATGCTTGTAAATATGACAATGCAGCAATCTCACAGCCCTGCCCTTTCCCCAGGGGCCTCCCCCTGCACAGGCCTCTCCTGGCATCTACAAGCTTTTCCTTGTCTTGCCTAAACTTTCCCTGCCTGGCTTATGCTCGTTATTTCTTGCTCTATCCTCCCTTTTTGCATATCGAAGGACTGTTGATCTTTCTCCCCTGTCTCGGGCCACACACACTGAGCCTTAAAGCATTTCCTTGTTGGCCAGCTGCCTCTTTGTTGGCTAGTCCATGTCTTTTCTGAAGTGTGGCGCCAGAAGCTGGGAGGATCAGCGCCAGAGCCGCGTGATGGGAGCAAGGGGGTCAGAGGCAGCTGGATGCTGCCAGAGACGCCTTGCTGTTGCCGCCTCCCTGCACAGCTGTGCTCAGAAAGGCACCAGCATCTCTCAACTTTGGACAGGAGCTGCGGCAGGACGGGGATTGAAGGTGGTGCCTCACTCTTTGCCAGGGCAGAGAGACCGTGCTCCGGCTCTCCAAAGGGCACACGTTCCCCACACCTGCCTCCAGATGCCCTTCCTAGCTCTACAGCCAATATCCACAGCCCTGTGCTGCTGCAAGCACTCAGGGGGTCTCTCCCTTCTCTTTGAGGCATCGGGGCAGCCGAGGGTAGCCAGGATGGGCTTCCTCGCTCACAGAGCCCAGGCCTCTTGCCAGCCAGGGGAGAAGCAGAGGCCCTTTTCTCCTGGGGTTTGTCTAAGAAGGAGCTGAAATTCAGATGCCCATCACTTATCCTGGGGTCTCTCCCTGCCAGACCAGGCCAGGTGGCAGGGGTGGGAATGATGGACACAGAGGCCATGGAATTGGGTTGGTTCCTTAATGAGAAAGGCCAAAAACAGGTTGGAGGCCGCATGCGTGCGTGCATGTGTGCATGCGAATGGAGAGGGTCTCTGCATGTGGGCAGAGCTGGGTGCACAGGGGTCTGCCCTGCACAGGAAGGGGTTAATAGTGGTTGCCACCCCATGATAGCATGAAATTGGCATGCATGGGCATGTCCCAATTCTGTCCCGAGACGGGATTGGTGAAAGGCATCCTCCCCCTGCCCACCCCTCCATGCGGGGATAAATGGGTCGGTGCCGGGTCCCCGAGCCTTGTCTGGAGCAACACAGGCCAGGCATTCCCCTCCCTCCTCCACGTCCCAGCCCCGCTTTGCTCAACAGCCCTGGAGCATGGAGATGCAGCTGCTGTGGGTCCTTGTCCTTGCCGGGCTCTCGGGGATCCTTGCACAGACAGGTATGGCACGGATGTGCAACTTGGGGTGCTTCGGGCTCAGCATCCACCCCAAGGGAGGGCATAGGTGGGTCAGCAGTGGCTGGCACAAGGGCAGATCCATAGAGCATGGGTGGCCAACCTGTAGCATGGGTGCCACAAGTAGCACAGGTAGCCTGTGTGTGTGGCACGTGGCAGATGGAGAAGCGGGCAGGCAGTGGTAGAAAAGTAAAAGACTAGAGAGCAGCAGATGAAGGGGATCATAGTGGCACTCGAGGAGGGCACAGGGTTTAATATGTTGCAGGCCTGCAAAAAGGGTGGCCCCCACTGCCCTAGAGAACCTGCAGGAAGATGCCATGTGCGGCAGTGGAGGAGCCCAGGGTCACCTGGTTGTTTCCAGCCTCAGCACATCATGGAGGCCGGTGTCCCCAAGTCACAGCCATCACGAGCCAGCTGACCAGGAGGGAAGAGGCTAAAACACAGTTGCGAACAACAAGGGGATTCTGGTCAGAGCAGTTCATCAGATCCCCAGAAAGCCGCTGTGGCAGGAGCAGCGCCCGGCTCCGGAGGAGGGGGAACAGTGACCAGGGCCCTTACCGCAATGTCATGGAGGGGTGCAGGCACATCCTCAGCCAGGTGCACAGAGTGGGCACTCCTGGTGCTGTGCTCCATCCAGACCCCGCAGCACGAACTTGGGGGCCCTCAGCCAAGAGCTCCAGGGGCCCCAGGCCAGGGATCGCCCACCAAGAGAGTGCTGTTGTTGCATGGCGTTCTTCACGTGTGCCATCAGCTCCAACGATGGGCCTGATGTGCACTGAGTTCACCTGATCGGTGGGGACCTCGTCTAACATGCAGCGCCCGATTCCATGTTAATAGGGAAGCGACAGTTACAAAATCAGCGAGCACCAGCAGACACCCGTGGCACGGGCTGGGACCTGCACTCACATACGGGGGTGTGGCAGGTCGGCTGGGGCACTGCTCCTAGGGGGCAGCTGGGCTGAGCAGACCGGCTCCGGGTGCAGGGGCTCGGAGCACCTTTCAGAGGCTGCTCCTGTGCATGTTTCTACTCGGACCATGTCCAAGGAAGCTGCCAGGACCTGCTTTTGAATCCAATCTCCAGGTGCAGGCAGGACCAGCTGTAGCAGCTCCTGCCCTGCCACCACTCAGGTTCAGCCCACCTACGCGTAAATGCTGATGTTGCAAAGTGCTCTCGCGAGAGCCCATTTGCAAATAGCCGTGGCACTAGGGGTAGGGAGTGTGGAGGGAGCTGGTTCTCCGCAAGAAAGTGCAGGTTCTCTGAGCGTGGCTGTGATGTGCTGTGGGAAGTGTGGAATTTGAGGACATTTTTGAAGAAAATGTGTCAAAATGAGTCATCCTCATGTCCCTTCACTATGGGGAAAACATTTAGCTTAGATGCTGCTATTCCAACTCTCCAGGTACAGCACTGAGTTTAACGTATTTATAGACGCGCTGTATGCTGGGGGTAGGATGCAACCGTGCTGAAGCTGGTGGGCAGAGCAGCTGCTTTCCCTGTGGGATCAAGAGAAGCAGCCTTCTGGAGTAGGGTGACAGCAAGTGTGGGAGCCAGCTATGAAGCAGAGCGCTGGTTGGAAAAGGAGCTGGAGATGCTGTTCAGAGACACTTCATTCCTACAGCGGCAGGGACCCAGGATGCTGTGTACGCTGTTCAGGAATAAAGAGCGTTGTGCCCAATAAATGCCCAGCTCCATCAGCCATTTCTCTCCCAACAGCAGCACAGTGCGAAACTCCACCAGAGGCCCTGGTACCCACACCTGTGCATACAAAACCAAAACCCTGCACTATTTCTGACTTGGCTCCTCTCAGCGTTTGCTTTCCAGGGGAAAGTTTCATCTGTCTGTGACAGTCCAGAGACGTGTGTCCAGACCCGAGCCTTTCTCCTGGGGTGGGAGTGGAGCCCCCTCCTGACCAGCCCAGCCTGACCTGACACCCTCGGCTCCTGCGTGATGCAGGGGCAAACCCTGTTCCCTTTCACGTGTCTACATGGCACTGACAAGTTTGGTACTTCCGCAGCGTGGGCCTCAGCACAGCTCTGCTCGCCCAGTGCACCCCGGCTGCTCACATGCAAAAGGCAGCACAGATGCCTGGGAAAGCAGAGCTGCCAGGCCCATACATCATGCTGGGGAAGGCCCACCACTCTAGTTGCCATCAAAGCACAGGTTGCTTGGGTTGGAGGCTCTTGGGGGATGCTGCCCACCCCAGCTTAGTTGCACAGGCAAGTGTCCAGGAAGCATGGGACCCCATGTTCACCCAGAGAGAGTTTGAAGCTGCATCCTAGCAGAGCCCTACCCACCAGGGTATGGGCTAGGTGCTGCCCAGCCTTCCCTTGGCACTAACTGGGCAGAAACTGGTGGGGCATGGAGAAGGCAAGCAAGGCAGGGGGATGGCGGCTCAGTGAGACAGAACTGTGGCCTGGCAGGGAGGCAGCCTGGCTCTAGCCGGCACCCCTGCTCCTCATGTGCTGCCGCCCTCTGCCCCCCAGTGCTGGTTATCTAATGACCATTACAGGTGCCATGGGGCAGCTCCAACAGGGCTGTGGGGGCTCTGGGCAGGGCCTAGCTATTGCACGGGGTCAGCGGTCAGAGCTCCATGCAGGTCCAAATCCCATGTGGGTAAGAGGGACCTGGGCATGAGGGCTCCTGTCCTCTCAAAGAGCCAGAGCTCACAGGTGGGAAGTTGGGGTCCTCTTGCACTTCCAGCAGGGCCAAGCACAGGGAGATCCTGACCCTCCCCAGGGCGAGGGGTATCCGTGTGGCCTAGCCAGGGAACACGTGGTGGGAGTGCAGTCGCAGAAAGGCTTGGGGCCAGGAGGCGGGAGCGCTGGTGGCAGCGTTGGGCTGTGTAGCTGGCTCTGTGGATGGGCAGATGAGATGCACTAAGGCCCCTGCCGCTCATTACATGTATTATGCAACGAACTGGGTAGTCATACAATACATTTAGACCGGGTACACATGCCAAATAATCATGATGCCATTGCCATAAGAAAGTTTATCCAACTACAAAACGAGCCAACTATTGCTTGCAAATGCGTAACCATGCTAGAGTTGGTTTCTATCCAGCTTTCATCTGAACGTGGGGCACAGCCTTAAAGCTGGGAGACGCCCCGGTGCTTCTTGCCCCTGGGTAACCCGCTGGCCCTCTCTCCTCTCCCCCAGACCTGTACCAAAAGGTGTTTGTCTTCCGCAACGACCCGAGCGATGCCTATGTCAGGGTGCAGACGAAGCCAGAGCAGCCACTGCAGAACTTCACCGTGTGCCTGCGGTCGTTCAGCGACCAGACCCGGCCCTACGGCCTCTTCTCCTATGCCAGCAAGGCCCGTGACAGTGAGATCCTCATCTTCAAGCTGAAGTCCGGGGAGTACCGGCTGTACGTGGGGGCAGAGTTTGTGATGTACCACGTCCCAGAGAACCGCATGGACTGGGACCATGTCTGCGCCAGCTGGGAATCTGCTACGGGCCTTGCTACCTTCTGGATTAACGGGAAGCCCTTGCCCCGGAAGGGGCTGCAGAAAGGCTACGTGATCAGCGCCGAGGCCATGATCCTGCTGGGGCAGAAGCAGGATGGCTACGGGGGCAGCTTTGACCCATACAACTCGCTCACAGGGGAGATGGCTGACGTATACATGTGGGAGTATGTGCTGTCACCAGCGCAGATGCGGGCTGCCTATCTTTCCCTGCGGCTGCCTCCCTGCGCCCTGGGCTGGCGGAACCTGCACTATGAAATCAAAGGGGACGTGGTCGTGAAACCCAGGCTGAGAGAGTCCGTGGTGCTGTGAAAGCAGGATAGGCCCACAGGCTTTGCAGCCTACCCCCTCCCCTTCTCTCCCCAGTTCTGCCTCGCTCCAGAGGCTCTGTCCCCGCCAGATGTCTGCCCGCCACTGCACCCCGCTGCAATCAAGCATAAGGGAGAGCGTAAGACTACAAGAAGCCTGTGCTGCATCAGACCAGCAGCCCATCTGGCCCAGTAGTCTTCCTCCGACAGTGGCAGATGGATGCTATAGAGGGAGAGCACTGAACTGGACAACTCTAGAGTCATCTCTCTCCTTTCAGTGTCCTGCCTGGCATCCAGCATTATTGGATTAAAGATGCCAGAGGAAACATCTCCCACCAGTCTGTTCAACAGCCATTAATAGATCTACCAGCCATGAATTTACCCAGTCCCTTTTGAACCTGGCTTTGCTCCCTGCCTCCACCGCCCGCTGTAGCAACAAATTCCATAGGTTAACTCTGTGTTGCATAAAAAAAGTCCTTTCTCATCAGTTTTGAACCTGTCACCTACTCATTTCAGCGGGTGCCCCCGAGTCCTAATATTCCGGGACTTGGAGAACAACAGCTCCCGGTTCACTGGGTTGACACCCATCATGACTTTATAGACCTCTATCATAGTCCCCTTCAGCCTTCTCCTTTCCAAACTGGACAGACCTACCTGTTTTAGTTAACAGCTTTTACAGCAGCAGGACATGGGCTGCTGTGGCCCCCCTGCTTCACTTGTGGCAGGTTTGGGTGCAATGTCTTGCGTTGTGTCAGGACTGACTGCATTGTTCAATTAAGATGTTGGGTGATGGATGTGTCTGGCCATAGGCAATGCATAGAGAGGGCATGGTGGGGGCACATGCCCCCCCTGAGATTGGCCACCACTGAAGTTGCCACTGGTTTCTGAGGGTGGTCACCATTCACCACCCCCCCACCAATGCAGCCAGTGGCATCTATGGGTGGTCCCCGCTCGCCGCTCACCAGCCCACTCCCCACTGCTGCCAATACCACCAGTGGCAGATGTGGATAGTCCCCACTTGCCACACACTGACTATGACACTGACGCTGGCAGCTGCACATGGTCCCCGCTCGCTGCTGCTGACGCCGATGCCGGCGACTGCAGGCAGTCCCTGCTCACCACTCGCTGGCATGGTGCCCCTCCAGTCTTGAGAGACCTCAGTCGTTCCTGTGTCAGTGATGGTTTGGACAAGGCTGATCCTGCCACAGGCAGAGGGCTGGACTAGATGACCCATGGAGGTCCCTTCCAGCCTGACGTCTCTATGATCCTCTAAAGTAAATCATTTTACAT
>JAGPOW010002403.1:0-30350 GCA_030014935.1 Caiman crocodilus | reverse complement strand
CCCCCCCAGCCATAGGGCACTACTTGTTCATGTGTGCGTGCACACACACACAGAGCCCAGCAACCCTTCCCCCACGCCTTGGGGCACAGGCCTAGACATGCACATAGGATTCTAGGCCATTGAGACACAGACACACAGGACCCAGTGGCCCCCCACCCTCAGTGTCTAGTGCTGCTAGGCCTGTGCCCACTTCTCTTCCCAGGACAGTCACTGTGCATATCTGCCTGTCCTTCCTGTGTGCGTGGGGGGATAGGATGGGACAGGCACACACACACACCTTGCTGATCTTGATGGCACAGGGGGCACCAGGGAAGCCAGGAAGGCAGGTCTTGAAGGCTGAGATCTCCGAGAAGGGTCCCCGGCCACAAGCATTGATCCCAGCCACACGGAACTTATACGCTGTACCTGGCTGCAGCTCCTGCTTTTTCAGCTGTGAGTAATCAGGGATTGTGCCAGAGTCATCCTGTGGGGAGAAGGGGGTACAGGAAGTGGGGGGGGAGGGGAAGAAGTTTGGGAATGCACAGTAAGCAGGATGTAGACAGAAGGATTTGGTACTGTGCAGGTCATTTGTATCAATGGGAGCTTGCAGAAGGGAGTCAGGGTGCACAGGGGGGTGGGTGGGGTGTCAGGAAAAAGCCTAGGTATGTACACTGGCATGGGGTAAGCTGTCCAGCAACAGGAAATAGGAAAGAATAGGGGAGTGCTGAGCAGGAAGCAGGTGGAGAAAGGGATTGGGGTGGTGGTGGGGGCACATGGAATTCACAGCAGGGCTATGGCTTTGGGTGACAGCCAGTTTGCAGAAGGGGTTCAGAATTGACAGAAGAGCTAGAAGCAGGAGGGGAAGGGAGTGGGGGTGCACAGGCCCTCACTCATGTTAGCCGGGGGTAAGTTGTCAGGCAACAGAAGGGGTTCAGAGCATGTGGGCAGTAGGGAAACCGAGGAGAAGGATCCTCAGTTCCGAAGTCGTATGAACATGGGTGTGTTCTTGAGAAACAAGTGCATGAGGGGGTCAGGATGGCGCAGACACAGGAAGCAGATAGGGGAGGGTTTGCTGCACTCACATCTGTGGGAGGTGCATCATCAGGGGGCAGGAAGTAGTGTGTCACCATCATGTTTGTCCCCTTGACCACGCCCACATCAAACCACTGGTTCTCCTTCTTCACCAGCGCCTTGGGGGGTGGCACTGATGGGTCTGGCTTCTGGGAGAGAGAGGGGGCCATGAGCATACCACAGGACCCCCAAACTGCCAATCCCCCCATTCATGTTTACCACAGGGCTCACCCAACTTCCACCCCCCATGTGCACTATAGGAGATCCCCCTAACTTCTATCCCAACCTCCCCAGCTCTGTGAGGACTGTCCCATCCCCTGCTCTCCAGGACTCACCACAGGGGCAGGCTCAATGCCATTGGCCACCTCAGCCAGAGCAGCAGCTGCCTGCAGCTTGGCTGGGCTGGGGCCCACTACAGGCTGTGGTGCCACGAATGTGCTGGAGGGTGCTAGGCCTGTGGGGGGGGTGGAAGGGTGTAAGCAGATCAGCAGGGAGGCTGGATTTCACCTCCCAGGTCCCCACCCAGACATAAAGGGTCCCCCTTGCTCTCCAAACCCAGGCATCCATGCTCCAAACTTTTTACTCCTAAGTACAGAACCCAGGTGCCTGAGCTCCCCCTCTCCCTGCTCTTAGAGCCCAGGTGTCCAGACTTCCCTTTGCTTTTGAGAACCCAAGGATCTCCCCCCCACCCAAAACTCTCAGCTCCTTGATGTCCAGACCACCCCTGCCTCAGAACCCAGGAGTCCAGATGCCCTGTTCTCAGCTCACCAATGCTGAGGCTCTTTTGGCCCCCCTTGATCTCCAAACCCAGGTACCCAGGCTCTCTCAATTTCTCCTCTCTGAAAAAGGGTATTCTCCTGGCTCCCCCTCCTGTCAGAACCCAGACAACCTGGCTCCTTCCGCCCCCAGGTCCTGCAGACACTCACTGTCAGGGGGTGCGGGGGGCAGGCCAGGGGGGGGTCCAGCAGGGCCTGGCAGCTCAGCTAGCCCATTGCTCTCATTGGCTGGGTCATTAAGGCTGTCAGCAGGTGCCAGTGCCTCAGTAGGCAGGTGCAGGGCAGTGCCATGCTGTGCCTGGGATGCAGCGGCCACTGCCTGTGCCTCCTGCAGCTGCTGCTGCTGCACTAATGCTGCCAACTCCTGCTGTGTCAGAACTATAGGGATGGTGGCAGGAGGCCCCTCCGGCCCCTCAGCCCCCAGTGCCCCCAGCTCAGCTGGCCCTGTGCCCGCTTCTGCTGCATCCAGCGGCTCCCCGGCTCCTGGGGGTGACAAAGAGGTGCCGTTAGCAGGGACAGGGGTTGGGAGAAAACATGCAGCTACTTTGGGTTATGGAGGGATCATACGTGGCTGGAAGGGGACATAAGCTTTCTGGGGTAGTGGTGGGTGTACAGTGACTAAGGGACACAGCCCTTCGGTTATTTGGGGAGAGGTGGTGGTGGCTGGGAGAGAACAAATCACAGGCCTTGCGGGGACCCTCCTCACCACAGCAGGATGGGATGGAGCTTTATGGTGGCTGACAAAGGACACTACTTACCCATTACAGCCTGCTGGGCAGCCTGCAGCACAGCCTGAATGGCCAGGGCCTGGGCCTCCTCAGTGGCTGCAGCCTGGGCAGCTGCCTCAGCCGCTGCCGTCACAGCCAGCTCCTCAGGTGTTAGCCCTGTCACCATAAGGGTGGTAGCAGCACCTGCCTGCCCTTCAGCCATCAGCTCCTGGGGCAGGCCCAGGGGCTCCACCTCAGGTTGGGATGCTGGAGGGCCACTAGTAGGACCCTCCGGCATCACCACCACAGCCACTGGGTCTGGGATGGGGCCAGTGGCTGGCAAGGGTGGCTCCTCAGGGACAGTGGGGGCTAGCTCAGGAGGCGGCAGCTCATGCACAGCAGGTGGTGTGGGGGATGCTGGGGGCTCCTCTGATGGCTGTAGTTGTTCAGGGGGCTCAGAGGAGGCTGGCTCGGGGCCAGGGGGCACCGGGGGCTCGGCCGCAGGTGTTGCCTCAGGCTCGTCCTCGGCTGGTGGCTCTGTCAGCGATGAGATGGTCTGAAATAAAGGAGATGGAGATTAGTGTCTGTCAAGGGTCCTAGGCCCCTCCCTGCTACCCTTGGCCAGAAGACTCACTGGGACAGCAGGGCCAGGTGCAGGTGTGGACTGGGTGACAGTGGTGACAGCACGAGGCTGGGCCAAGCTGGGCCCAGGGCTGGCACTGCTGCTAGGAGGTGCAGCGCTGCCTTCAGCCTGTGGGGTCTCTGGTTCTCCCTGCCCGTTGGCAGCAGGTGGTTGGTCTGCGGGGTTAGGAGAAACATTGAAGGGTTAAAGGGGGGGTGTTAAAGGACCCTCTAGCAGCCAGAGCCTGCCCCCTACACTTCCCTCCCTAAGATCGTCTCCCAGCTAACACCAGCAGGTGCTGAGGCACCTATTTAAAATGCCTCCCCCATCCCTTTCCCTCCCCAAGCCAGGATCCACCTCCTGCCCTACCCCCATATCTTTTTAAAGTAGATCACCTTTGGCATTCGCAACCTAAGATCTACCGTGAGCCACTGCCATCCCCCCCCCCCCCCCCCAGCAGTCTGCGGTAAAGGAAGTTGGGGTACAGATCAAAGCACAGGAAAAAAAATTATTTGGGGGCATGCCTCTCCAGCAGGCAAATCCCACCCAGCCAGGATTCCATTCAACTTACCCCTGCGACACTATCCTTCACCATGGGAGCTCTGATCTAGTCCCTGCCCCTCCCCTCCCCTCCCCATGGACTGACGTGTTGGGCTGGGGCATGTACATGCATG
Source organism: Caiman crocodilus (assembly GCA_030014935.1). NCBI lineage: Eukaryota > Metazoa > Chordata > Crocodylia > Alligatoridae > Caiman > Caiman crocodilus. The sequence goes on along the minus strand of JAGPOW010002403.1, from coordinate 26,521 downwards.
CACACAGCCCCCCAACCCCAGCCTCAAAAAGACTCCAAGAGGCTCAGAGATCTACCAGTGGATCCAGAGCCACTGGTTGGTGACCCTGCTCTAAAGGATTCCACCCTAGCCCCTCCCCCACACCCAGAACTAAAGCCCCTGGCCCCAACTGGAAAACACCCCTGCTCTCCCTGACTCAGGGCTGGGCCCCTAATTCCCCACCCAGCAGAGCTCAGCACCTGGTGGAAGACTCACCTGGGTCCCCTCCCCTCCCAGTAGATCAGGCCTGGCACCCCCTAGAGGACCCCAGCTCCCTATCCAAGATCAAAGCTCCTGCTCCTACTCCTCTCCTGCTCCCAGCAATACCCACTAAAGAACCCCCCACACTGCCCCAGCACAGCTCTAGGACCAAGCTTAGCAGCTTAGAAGATGCTGCTCCAGCCTCCACCGCAATCAGGATAAGGCCCCACCCCGGCTTCCCCCACAACTGGAAGATTTCCAAACACCCCCCACCACCAAAAACTCACTCACCCTGACTGGGCCCGATGCTGGCAGTCACAGTGGTGGCCGTGTGGGTGGTGCCCGTCTCATGGGTCTCACAGGGGGGGTTGGAACAGGTGTGTAGGGGGCTGGGGGGGGCAGTGGTGGTGCCTGGGGGCTCCCCCTTGCTGGGTGGCTCCCCCAGGGGGTGGGTGGCAGCTGCCTCAGCTGGTGTTGCAGTGCCTGCAGGCTGCTGGTCACATGGGTCTGTGGCGCCATCTGGCTCTTGCCCCTGTCCCCCTCCCATGTTGGCCGTGGCAGTAGTGGCTGTATTGGTGGTGCCCGTCTCATGCATCTCACATGGTGGGTTGGAGCACAAGCGCTGTCCAGCCAGAGTTGTGGTGGCTCCTGTCTCAGATGGGGGATTAGAGCATAATCGCTGCCCAGCTGTGGCTGTTGTGGTTGTGCTGGTGGTGCCAGTCTCATGCGTCTCGCATGGGGGATTGGAACACAGTCGCTGTCCAGCAGTCGCTGTTGTGGCTGTGCTGGTGGTGCCAGTCTCATGCGTCTCGTGTGGGGGATTGGAGCATAGTCGTTGGCTGGCTGTGACTGTCACAGCTGCATGGGTCGCACTGGTCTCGTGCATCTCACATGGGGGTTTTGCGCACGCTTGCTGCCTGGCTGTTGCTATCATAGCCACGCTAGTACTACTTGTTTCACATGAGGAACTGGAGCACAAGTACTGTCCAGCCACAGCCGTTGTGGCTGTGTTGGTGGTGCCCCTCTCATGTGTCTCGCATTTGGGACTTGTGCATGCTCGCTGCCCAGCCATGGCCACTGTGGCCGTGTTGGTAGTACCTGTTTTATGGGTTTCACATGGGTGGTCTCCACATGCCCAGGGCAGTACATGAGTGTCTGGGGTTGGGCGAGGTTGGCTCTCAGGCACCGTGGAAGGGGTCGGGGCTGTGCAAGGTGGCGAGACTTGAGCCAGCCACCCAGCATGCGATTGCTGTCCCTCCCCCGCTTGCACTGACATAGTGGTACCTGTGGAACTGGTCTGCTGCGTGTGGCATGGGGGAGTGGGTGGTACCCCTGGCCCCCGGCCCATATGGGACCGGGCTGTTGTGGCCGTGTTGGTGGTACCTGTCTCGTGCGTCTCACATGGAGGTTTGGAGCACAATCTCTGCCCAGCTGTAGCTGTTGTAGCCGTGTTGGTGGTGCCAGTCTCGTGCATCTCGCAGGGTGGGTTGGTGCACAACCGTTGCCTGGGCATGGCTGTGTTGATGGTGCCTGTCTCACATGGGGGGTTGGAAAACAATCGCTGCCCAGCTGTGGCTGTTGTGGCTGTGCTAGTGGTTCCTGTCTCATGCGTCTCGCACGGGGGATTGCTGCACAAGCGCTGCCCAACCATGGCTGTACTGGTGATGCCCATCTCACATGGGGGGTTGAAGCACAATCGCTGCCCAGCCGTGGCAGTCATGGCTATGCTGGGGGTGTCAGACTCATGCACCTCGCACGGGGGGTTGGTACATAATCGCCCAGTGGTGGCCATTGTGACTGTGTTGATACTGCCTGTTTCGAATGGGGGGTTGGTGCACAATTGCTCATTGGTGGCTGCTGTGGCTATGGTGGTGAGGCTGGTCTTGTGCGTCTCACACAGAGGGTTGGCACCCAAGTGTTGCCCGGTGCTGCTGCCAGCAATAGCTGTCATGGTGGTGCCCGTGGCGCTGGTGTGGCGAGTGTGGCAGGGTGGGTTGGCAGCTGTGGGCGTGGTGCCTGTCTCATGCGTCTCACATGGGTGGTTGGTGCAGGGCCGGGCTCCAGCACTCAGCACTGTGGTGGCCGTGGGCGTGGTGCCCGTCTCATGCGTCTCACAGGGTGGGTTTGAGCACACCAGGGTCACAGTGCCTGGGCTGGGGTCGCTGGGGCTTGGTTCTGCCAGACTCACAGCAGCTGCTGGCTGCTCAGCTGTAGGTGAGGCCAGGATGGACACAGGCAGATCATGGACAGGCTGTGCCTCCACACCGCTGGGTGTTGTGATCAGCGTCACTTGGGTGGGCTGTGACACAGGCTGTGGGAGGGAGGAGAAGGTAGAATCAGAGACTCGCATGGCCCTGCCCCCAAGACAGCCCTATGCCCTCCCTCCCCTTGGCCCTGGATTGGGGTCAGCATACTGCAGGGGAAAGGGGTAGGGCCTCATGCTGTCACTCACCTGCCTAATGAGGGGAGGTAGGGCCTGACACTGTCACGCCTGCCTGGAGAGGGTGGGAGTGGGGCCTGGCACTGTCACTCATCTGCTTAGTGAGGGTGGACACGATATAGGGACAGGGCCTAGTGCTATTACACCCTGATGCTGAAGGTAGGGACTGGGTGGGAGTGTGCACCAGCTGTCACTCATTCTCATGGCCATGGCAGCACAGTGCTTAGAGGCAGAGTCAGGGCTTAGCACTTTACACCTATGGAGATAGTGGGGGCTGGGTGTAGGCAGGGCTCAATGCTGTCAGAGCTTGGAGTGGGGCTGTGGCCTGGCCCTGTCACTCATCTGGACACCATGATACAAGTGGGGCTAGTGCCTGCACCTGGAGCTGTCACTCACCTGCATGGTGATGGTGGGCGTGGCTAGGCCTGCAGCAGGTGCCATAGTGGTCTGGGCAGCTGAAACAGTGATGGCAGCAGGGTTGAGCACCTGGCTGCTGAGCGTGGCGATGGTGCCCAGTGTCGTTATGGGTGTGGCTAGTGAGGCATTGGCACTGTGTCCACCTGCTCCTGCTAGGCTGGTCGAAACTGTCCCTGTCACCGTGCCCAGTGTCGTCACCCCTGCAAGGAGGGTGGAGGGAAAGAAAGGGGGACACCTTGGGCTCAGTGCACTGCATCATGGGATAAATCACTGGGAGGGGGGTGCAGCAGTGCATGTTAGGATAGGCACTACAAATTCCCTCTGCAGGGTCTTAGAGTGACTCCCATCAGCAGTGTATTGTGGAACAGCACCCAGAGGGAAGCACCACATACTGGGATAAGCATTGCAAACTTCCCCTGTAGGGTTTTAACACGACTCCAAGCAGCAGTTCATTGTGGGACAGTGCCCAAGGGGAAGCACAGCATTCTGAGATAGGTCTCAAGCTCCCTCGAGAGCCTTAGCATGACTCCCAGAAAGCCTAGGGGGAAGGAGGGGGGGGCAAGAGCAGAGCATTGTGGGACTGCAACCAGAGGAAAACATGGCATGCTTTGATAGACATCATGAGCTCCCACAAGGCCTTAGCGCGATTCCCCACAGCAAAGCATTCTCAGATAGTTGCCAGGGGAAAGCACTAGGAGGCTGCAGTAGTGATCGTAAGCTCACCCAAGGCCTTAGCACAAGAGTGAGCAAAATACAGCCCACAGGCTGGATTCAGCCTCTGAGGGATTTTGTCTGGCCTGTGGCAGACCCCTCAGCCCTGACTGGCCCAGGCATGCAGGACAGCCCAAGCCCTGGTGTGTGCAACTGGTCCCACTGTCACCAGGGGTGCAGTGGGTCAGGGGCAACGCAGCAGCCAGACTTGCTTCCCAGCAGTTGTTCTGGCTACCACAGGGGCTGGACCCAGTCCAGGCATCCTATCACGTCCACCCTGCACCTGCTGCTGAAAGCAGAACCTGCACAGGCAGGGCACTTGGCCGGGCAGCTGGAATGGGGGCAGATAGGAAGGGGTGTCCAAGAGCAAAACAGGCACATGGGGCCTGGGATCTTGGGGTGGTGACAGTATGGCCCCAGGGCCAACGCAGAACTGTGATCTGCTGCCCTTACAACCCTATGATGCCCACAGGTTCCATGGGCAGGAGTGCGTAGGGAATAGATTGTGGCTCTTCCCCAAAAATCCCAGCCCTGGCCCAGGATGCAGTGCTCTGCCCACCCATGGCCCCAATCCTATTTGCCTGGCTATGCATCCTGCTTATGCAGCTCCCGGACAGTTACCATGGAGACCCTGGGATATTGGGATGGTGACAGCACAGACCTGAGGCTAAGCCACAATCCTCTGCCCTCCCCTGCCTGCAGAAGCCACGCCTGCTGCAGGGGTGTGCAAGCAGTGGATGGTGATTCTGCTTCAGGCCCATGCTGTCACTGCCCCACGATCCTGGCCTTGCCTACCCACCCACCCAGCCTCACCCACCCACCTAGCCTCACCCACCCACCTCCCAAATATCACTGCCTGCCTGTCTCTGGTTCTGCACTATGTAAGAGTTTTGGTGAACTGTTGCAGGTGTGCAGGGATGCAATGCAGGGTGTTGACCTGGCCTGTGACAATTCAGCAAAACTTCCTATACAGCCCATGGGCCCAAATAATTGCCCACCCCTGCCTTAGCATGATTCCCAGAAGACCTGGTGGCCAAGCAGTAGGATATTATGGGATAGCAGAAATAAGAATGGCATAGGACAGCTTGCAGGGGAAGGGGCATCATGCGTAACCCCAGGGTCTCAGCATGATCCCCATCAGGCCTTTGGGGGCCCAGCAGCAGTGCATTGTAGGATAGTAATGAGAGAGAAATTCCATGCTGGGATAAGCATCCCAATCTCCCAGGTCTTTCAAGAGCCAACAGCAGTGTACTATGGAGCGTCTCCCATAGCAGGGGCCATGGTGCCCGCTGGGGTACTAGTACGAATGCTCACGGGCAGGAAGGGTTGCATTCCGGGATACCCATAGTGGAAGGACTCCACATCACCACCACCCACTGCTCCCAATACCTGTGGTTCCCTTGACGACCAATGTGGTGACGGTGGGCTTCACAGCTGAGACAGTGACGGGGGTGACAAGGCGCACTCCTCCCATGGGCACTGTCCTCAGGATTGTGCCCGGTTGCCCTGGTGCCCCTTTCAGTACCACCTGGGGGAGAGGGATGAGTCAGTGCCTGGCTGCATCCCCCTTGGACCCCCCAGACACCTTGCACTTACCTGTGTGACCCCTTGCTGTCCATGGCCTGTGGCCAGCTTGGGCACTGCTGTGATGATCTTCGCAGGGGTGCCAGTACCCGAGGTCATGACTTTGGTGGTGATGATGGTGATGGGGGACTTGATGCCGGGACTGCTCGTCACGCCTGGGGGTGGAGGGAAGGGAGGTCACAGGGGGCAACTCTCCACGGGACCTCCCCAAACTGTCTGATGTCTCTCCTAACCCAGTCTGCCTATTTCCTCCTCCATGCCCAATCTCTTCCTCAGAACCATCTTAACCCTCCTATCCCCAGCTGCCCTCTTGCCTGAAAAGCAGCCCCCATCCCTACTCCTGCCATGCTCCTTTCTTGCCCAAGAAGTACCCCCCATCCCTCCACAGCCTCCCTCGACGGCAGGTACCGGTAGCGCCGGACTGGGTGATGATGGCTGACATGGGGATAGTCTTGATGATGGTGGTGGTGCCAGGCTTGGTGGTGCTGGGTGAGACGCTGCTGATGCCCAGGATAGTGGGCTTGGCTGTGCTGCCGCCTGCCTGTGTTGTTGTCAGGATGGTTGTGGGCTTCCCATCTGCTGATGTCACCAGCTTCAGAATTGTGCCTGCTGGCAGTGGACCCTTTGTCTGGAGGGAAAGAAGATGGTCAGCGCCAGCCCAGATACTTGGGCCAACACCCAGTTTCCCCAATGAGGCAGGAAGAGGGCTTAGAGCAGGAAGCCCAGATGCCTCAGTTCTTTCCAGCACAGGAAGCAATCTGGGTTCCAACACAGGAAGGAAGTGGGGGGATTAAAAGCTGGATGTCTGGGTCCTTTCCAAGCGTGGGAGGGTAAGATAGAAACTACAGCCAGAAACCTGGGAGCTCAAAACACCTGGGTCCTTCCTAGCATGGAGAGGAGTGAGATCTGGGATTAGAAAACAGGGGTCTGGGAGTCCAAACATTTGGTTTCTTTCCAGCATAGAAGGAAAAAGGGTCTGGGGGTCCAGATGCCTGGGTCCTTCCTGGCATGGAAGGAGAGAGGAATCTGGGGCCAGGAAGGGAAGGATTAAAGCTGGGAGCCTGGATGCTTGGGTCCCTCCCCAGCAGGACAGAAGCATGGGAGCTAAGTCAGATGACTATTGTCAAGTGCTTGGGAACCCAGGTGCTTGGGTTCCACCTCAACTCAAAGAGAAACAAGCTCTGGAAGGAGACTAAACCTAGGTATCTAAAGCTTTATCCCAACTTTAAGAGGAGCAAGATCTGCTGGAAATAGTGGGAGCCCAAGATTGGGAGTTCTCTCTGTTCTGGAGAGAGTTTCCAGCCTCTACTGGTCCTCAGATGCCTGGGTTCTTTGGCTGTGGGCCCTGGGCCTGCCTCATTTCCCCCCCCGCCCCCCATCTACCCAGCTCACCTGGATGATCTGCGTGACAGGCCCACTAGACGCCTGCCCAGTCACTGCAGAGCTCTGCACCGGCTTCGTCTGCACCACTGACATCACTTTCCCCAGGTTGGAGATCTACGAGGGAGTGCACAAGCCCCATGGCATGCTGCGACATGGGGGACCCAACCCCGCCCTAGGGCATGCTGAAAGACGGGAGACCAGGCCCTTGCCCTAACCTATGCTAGAAGATGGGTACCCCTGCCAGCCCCCCTGGGACATGCTGGGAGATGGGAACCAGCCCTGCTCCCCTCCCCGCACCCAAGTTGTATGCCCTGTGGCTGGGAGGCGAGGAAACAGGAACATCTGGGTTCCCTCCATTCTCTGGAAGGGGATCAGAGCAGGACCCAGATGTCTGGGTTTCCTCCATGCTTTGGGAGACAGTCAGAGCAGGACCTGGATGCCCAAGTTTCCTCTATGCTAATGAAGAAACAGAGATCAGGGCAGGGCCTGGACAGCTGGGTTCTCCATGTGCTCTGGGAAGAGTAGGGAGGTCAGGGCACAGCCTGGATTCTTTGTGCGCTCCAGAAGAGGCATGCAGACCAGAGCACAGCCTGGACACCTGGGTTCCCCACATGCTCTGGGAGGGATGGGGAGGTAAAGGCAAGGTCCAGATGCCTGGGTCCCTGTACTCACCAGGGCACTGCCACCAGGCACAGAGATGGGGCTCTTGACGAGAGTGATGGTCTTGGTGACACCACCCACCACAGTAGTCATGACTTGGGCCTGCTGTGCCACAGTGACGGTGCCTGATTTGTGCACAGTGATGATGGGCCGTGTGGGTGTTGCTGATGTGACCACCGAGGCCGATGTGCCCACCTGAGCTGCTGCTGTCTTCAGCATCCGTGTTGCTGGGTTGCTAACCTGTGGGGGGCAGGGAGGGTGGCACACAGTCACTGGGAGGGGAGGGTTCCAAACACCTGGGTTCTACCTCAGCTCAAGAGGGTGGCATCTGTCAGGTTGGAGGAGCCCAGATGCACGGGTTTCACCCCATCTTGGGGAAGGGGTGGGATCTGCTGGGTTAGAAAGAACTGAATGCCTGGGTTCCACTCCTGACTGAAGAGAGCATGGAGGATGCAGGGAAAAATGGGAGTCCAGACTGATGGATTCTCTGGTAGGGGAATGGAGACTAGCAGGTTAAAGCATGGGAGCCTGGACACCTGGATTCTTGCTCAGCTGGTTGAAGCAAGGAGAACCAAGAGCCCGGATGCCTTATGTTCTATGCCCAGCTCCCTAGAAGTGCTGTGAGTGGTAGCCTGGGTCCCAAATCAGCTGTAGGATGGGGGGAGAAAAGGAATGAGAACCTGGACACCTGGATTCCCCACAAAACATCTATTGAAAGTGCTAAGGGTCATAGTGACAGCCCAGATCCCAAGGCAGCTGCAGGATGAAAGCCAAGTCTAGTAGGTCAGCCTGAGAGTGAGAACCAGGACCCCTGGGTTCCCATCCAGCTCTCTAGAAGTACTGTGGGTGGCATTTTGGCAGCCTGGGCACCTGGGTCCCAAGCCAAATATAACCTGGCAGCCCAGACTCCTGGGTCCTGAAGGGGCTGTAGGATGAAGATGCAGTCTTGGGGGTCAGCAGAGTGAGAACCAGGACATCTGGGTTCTTCTGTTGACTGCAGGCCAAACCCCTGGGTTCCCCTCACTGCAACCCAGACACCTGAGTCATAGGGATGGGAGGGCACTCACCATGACAGGTGAGGAGGCAACCTTGACAGTGGCAGGCAACGAGGTGGTACCAGGGGACACGGCCACAGTCTTGACGATGGTGGTGCCAGCTGGGACACTGAGCACTGTGGGTGCCGAGGCTGGCGGGATCTTCTGTGTGGCAGCCGCTGCTGCTGCCAGTGCTGCCATACCACTCATCTGGGGGCTGCTCCCAATCACCTGGGGGGAGGAAAGGTTAAGGGGGCTCCCCCATGTATCCCCTCTAGCCTCCCATAACCCTAATAGCTCCACACTTGCCCAGCTCCTACAGTACCCCCCCAGCTCCAATTCCCCACCTAATCCAGATGGCTCCCCATGGATCCCCTATCAGGCCAGCCCCACACAGCCCCAGCTCAAGATCCCAATATATCACCCCCCAACTCTTATATACCCCTCACTCCCCTAAACTCTCTGAAGCCCACCCCCCATGCTCCAAAATCTCCTTCATACCTACCCATACCCACCCATGCTCCCTCCAGCCTGCCTACTTCCCCTAGCACCTCCCCCCAGATACCCCCTCATGTTTCTTGCACCCCCCACTCACCGTGCCCTGGGCGGTCTGGGTGGGCACTACCATGCGCACACCAGCAGGCAGTGAGGTGACGGCGACTGGGGCCTTGCCAACCTGCCCGGCTGAGCGCACTGTCACCAGTGGGGGCCCTGGCGAGGCCTGTGGGCCTGGCACTTTCAGCACTGTTGGTACACCTGCAGGGTGGGACAAGGTTCAGCGATGTCCTTCCCTGGGCATTATGGGATTGTACATTCCCCTAATGACACTGTGGGATTGGAGCGACATGGACTGGGCCCTGCCAGCTTTGCTCCCAGTAGATTCTAGGATGGAGATGTGGGGAGGAGCAGAAGCAAGGTGGGCTCTCTGCCCCTAAGCATTGTGGGTAGAGACACCACATCTTCACCCAGACTATTCTGGGATGGAAACCAGAAGTGACTAGGTGCCCCCAAGTCTGCTAGAAGGGAGCATTTGCTGCCCTCAAGGCATTGTAGGATAACTCAGCTACTTCCTACTCTCCCCCAACATGGAAAAGGACTGCACACAGATGCCCCAAAAGCTGCTGAGATGAAATACCTTCCTCCCCCACTGCATTATGGGATTGCACAGCTACTTCTTACCCTGCCCTACCACTGGAACAGCTCCAAAGGATTCTGGGATAGGAGAAACTGCCTGAGAAGCTTCTGGGATGGAGTAGCTGCTACCCCCCTCCCAGCCCCAAGGCATTGTGGGATCACATGGTCATCTTCTAGCCCCCCTCTCCCCACAACCAAGAGAATGCTCAGTCAACTCCTGACCTCCCTGCAAGCCCCAGGGCATTGTAGGAAAGAAAGAACCACTAGTGGGGTATGGGATCTCCCAGAGGCTTCTGGGACAGAACTGCCTCCCCCCAGGCTCAGGGCATCATAGAATGGCACAACCATCTCTTGTTTTTCCCCCTACAGCACCAGGGAACTCTGGGAAGGAACATCCACCTCCTGGCCAGCCCCAGGACACAGTGGGACACAGGACCCCCCACCCCTAGTGCCCTACTCACCCTGTGTGCGGGGGCTGGAGGCAACAGGCAGGGCAGCACTGGCAGGCAGCACCTGCAGGGCAGTCGTGGCAGGAGCAGGTGCAGCAGTGGCTGGGGGCAGCAGAGTAATGCCCACCTGGGCCAGGGGTGGAGCAGCAGCAGCAGGCGTAGGGGCAACAGGTGCAGCGGCAGCAGGTGCAGGGCTCTTGGGTGGGTTGGCGGGCACCGAGGGCACTGGGGCAGGTGCAGGTGAGGCAGCCGCTGGCAGGTCATACTTCTGCAACTGCAGGAGGTAGGAGTCGGCTGTGGGCACTGCGCCCCAGCTCACCTCCAATGATGTTGTGTTGGCCCGCACCAGCTGTACCCGTGCCGGCCCTGGCGGCTTCTCTGCGGGGGGGAGGGGGGAGGGGGAAACAGGTCAGGGGCCCTGCCAGGCTGTCCCAAAATGGGCCAGGCCAGGCTGGAGCCACCTGGACCCCAGTACTTGCCCCCACATCCAGAGTCCAGGACCTCCAACCAAGTGCCAAGCCCTGAGGTGCCACTCCTCCCCACCCCACAATGTAGGGCCCACTTATTTGAGATAACAATAGGTTTGGACTTCCTTAGACTCCACTAATGTCCCCCACAAACCAGTCCTGCTTCGTCCATCTCCAGAGTCTCCTCCTCCTGGCCTTACCCCCCACTCCCATAGCAAGGCAGACCCAGGCCCAGACTCCCCCAAGCCCAAATTTTCCCCAAATCCAGGTAGCCCCTCAGGATCCTCTGGCACAGCCCAGGTACTGACAGAGCACCTCCACCCCAGCCCAAGAACACCTGCCATGAACCCTGACTTGGCTCCCCCTAACCTCAAGCACCAATGAAGCCTCAGCCCCCACAGACCCAGGCACCTTCCTCGACCAGCCTCAGTTCCCCCCCGCACCTCCCCAGCACACACCCCCATCCCCCAGGTCCAGCCCTGGCTCTCCCCAGGCACCCCCCAAATCTCCCCAACACACTGAAGCTCACCAGTCTCGAGGTACCAGAGGTCCTTGCAGCAGACTTGGTTGTTCCAAGCCTTACGGTAACCATCACGCCCACTCCAGATGTAGAGGCGTGTATTGATGGCCACAGCACAGTGTCCAGCCCGTGCCCGTGGGATGTTGTCCTCCAGTGTGTCCATTAAGATAGACTCCCATGCCATCGAATCTGCCACCCGCCACAATATGCACTGGTCAGTGGGGAAGCAGACCCCAAGGGGCTGTACTCTACCAGGCTGAGGCCCCTCTGAGGGGATCATGGAGATTGGAAGGAGTCATCACTCACCCAGGTCAAGGCAGAGGAGACCCAGGCTAAGGTAGAAGGGACCTGTGGTTGTGTTGGGGTGTGTGTGGGGTGGGGCACAGTTCCTGGCCTCAGAAGACCCCAGTTATTTTGAGGGGAGGGGGGCCTCTCCCAGGCTGAGGCAGAAGAGGCTCTGGAGGAGTCTCCAGCATTGGGGGGACCCCAGGAGTTGGGGAGGGGGGGTCAGGCCAAGCTTACCAAGGACGAGCCAGAGGGCTGGCGGAGGGAGGGGGAGGAAGATGATTTCCTTGAGGGGGAAGGGTCAAGAGGAATCCTCACTCATCCAGCCCAAAGAAAAGGGAAGCCCAGAAAGGATGGAGGGAATGGGTTCTAGATCTTGCTCAGGCTGGGTTTGGGCCCAGGGGGGTGTCCTCACTCCTCCCAGGTCAAGAGGACTGAGGGGATCTAGGTGCTCACAGGGGCCAGGGGAGGTCACCCAGGCCAAGACAGAGAGCTTGGGAGGCCGAGTCTGGCTTCCCCAGGCTGAGGCAAAGGAAGCCTTACAAGACTCCAGGGGTCTCCACCAGGGGAAGGGGCCTGGTGGTGGGGAAGAAGTCTGTGCCAAGCTTGGGCAAAGGGAAGCCTAGGGGTCTCACAACCCAAGACCAAAGCAGAGGGGACCTGGGAGACCCAAGGTGTCTGGAATTTCCCCAAGCTGAGGCACAGAAGATCCTGGGGGAGGGGGCTTTGCTTACCTGGATCAAGGCAAGAAGTATGGAGGATGGGTCTCCCCTAGGGTGAGGCACAAGGGGCTTGTGGTGGTAAGGGTGTCTCCCCTAGGCTGGAGCAGAAGGGACTGGGGGCGGGGGTGGTCCTCTGGGGTTGGGAGGACCTGGGGGGGGGGTCTTGGGTGGGAGGGGCTCGCCCAGGCTGAGGCACAGGGGATTTGGAGGGTGGGTGGCAGGGATGTTCTGAGGCTGGGGTGGGTTGGGCTCACCCAGGTTGAGGCAGGCGAGAGTGTTGGTGCATTTCCATTCCTTCTCGTGTGTGGCCACCTTGACGTCATCCATAACAAGGGGTACCCAGCCCCCAAACACATACATCCTGGGGGGTGGGGGGGCAGAGAGTCAGAGCAGCTGGGGGGAATGGGAGCCATGGGGGGGGTGTGGAATGGAAGAAAGGGGCCTTACTTATTGCCAATGGTGGTGGCAGAATGCAAGCTGCGGGGCAGGGGTGCTACTCCACTCAGGCTGGGCTTGTTCCATGTCAGGGTCTCTACAGAGGAGGAGGGTGGAGAGAGGGCAGACACTGAGACCCCATCCACAACCCCTCTGCTTTCACTCCCAGCCCAGAGAACTCCAATATCCAAGCTCCTGAGCCCCCTTGCTGTAGCCCCACAGACCCCTTTTGCCCCCCAGAACCATGAGAACCCAGTCATCTAGTCTCCCAGACTCCCCACTTTCACCCTGTAGGTTCCACTCCCCAATCAAGAGAACGCAGGTATCCAGGCTCCCAACTCTCACCTCCCCAGACCTAATTCCCCCTTAGAGAAACTAGGTGTCTAGACTTCCAGTTCCCATTACCTTCAACCACCATACCCTCCCCATATCCCATCCAGAACAGAGAAAGAACCCAGGTGGCCGGGGTCCCACTCCCCTGCTCTCATCTCCCCAGCATCTACTTAGGTACCCAGGCTGCCAGCATCACTAACCCACCAGATCCACCTCCCTTCCCCAAGCAAGGAGAAGAGCCCAAGTAGCTGGGCTCCCAACCACCCTGAGAAAAAGAAAGAACCCAGCATCTAGGTTCCCTGTTCCTTTGCTCTAACCTGCCTAGTGGGAAGGGAACCCAGGTACCCAGACTCACCGATATCAAGGGTCCAGAGGTCGCCGAGGCGACAGCCACTCATGCCACCGTAGATGACAAGCTTGGACTTGCGAGTATCACGCTCAGTGTAGACTACAGCTGTGTGGGACTCACGGGGTGGTGGTAACACCCCATATGTGATGGGGATGTCCCAGGCCACCACACCTGAGCCTGCCCGCAGTTCCAGCAAGTACAGGTCATTCAGGTACCTGCAGGGGAGTAGGAGGGCAGTCAGCAGACGCATCAGGATTCCCCCAGCACAGGCCAGGATCCCCAGCATTCCCAGACCAGAGGCCAGGCTCCCTCAGACCCCTCCACCAGCACAGGCCAGGTCAGGCCAAGAACCTCTTAAACCCTCACACCAGAGATCCAGAAACCTCCAAGCTTCCCAGACCACAGGCCAGTCTTCCCCAACCAGGCCAAGACTCGCTGGCTTCCCAGACCACAGACCAGTTTCCTGTCAGGTCTCCAACCCCACTCCTCCCCCCAGCAGAGGCCAGGCCCCCCCACCAGTTGAGGTCAGGCCCCTCCAGCTCTCTCCCTCAGTACAGGCCAGGCTCTCAAGTGGAGCTAAGGCACCCCCCACCCTATCCCATTATCAGGGTGGTATAGATGAGAAAAAACATGCATTCCCACACAGCTCCACTAGATGCCCCCCTTGCCCCACAGCTGAGAGGGGACCCAGCCATCTAGGCTATCCTGCTCTAAGACTAGCTCTCAAAGAGGACCCAAAAGTCCTGGATCCTCTGCTAGAGGCACTGGCTCCCATTAGAGAACCCAGGCATCTGGGCTCCTGTCTCCTCTCCTCTGTGCACACCAAACAGGCCTGTCCCCTTGCAGAGCTGGCAAAGAGACCAGAAGTTGACTCCATCTCCACCTTGGGGAACCCCAGCATCTGGACAAACCTGGGGATGTTGTTCTTGGGGTCTTCACTGTCATTGGCTAGCCCCCCAAAGAGATAGCACTTGTTGCCAACCAGTGAGAAGCTATGGCCCAGGCGGGGGCAAGGTGGAGGCCCATTCTTGGGAGTCTTTGCCTTCAGCCTCTTCCACTCCCAGCGGCTTGCCTGCAGGGGAGGAGCGTCGCAGTGTGTTTGTGGAGGGGGCAACAAACAGTCCCCCCTTGCCCCTGCCCCATCTTTTGCCAGTGGCTTCCAGGAACCAGGAAAGGACCCAGGTACCCCACCCCTACTCCTGCTTCTCAGCTACAATAAGACTCAGAAGGGAGAGGGGACCCAGGAGTTCAGGTCCTCTACTGTCTTCTCTAATAGACTGGGACTGCACCCTGGTGCCCTGGCTCTCAGCAACCCATTCCAGCTAAAACACAGCCTAGATGTCTGGATTCATTGCGCTGTAATCTATGGTACTATCCCCTCCCTACAACTTACTGGGCTTGAACTCAGACATTTGGGCTCCCCTTCAGCCCCCAAAAACCTGACATCCTGCAGGGATAGAATCCAGGTGTCCTACCCTCCTATACCAGCCCCCAACCCCCCTCTTCCGCATCCTGCTCCCTGCCCCAGCCCCGCAGTGTCAGGCCACCCATAACCCAGGTGTGAGACCTTGGCATTCCGCCTCTACAACCTTCTCCCCTGCTGTCAGGTTCCAACCCCACAGCCCAGATCATGGAAGCCTAGGTCTCCCCAGGTCCCTGCCCCCCCCCCCCCAGCTCACCCCCACAGATTCCTTATCCCACCTCCTTCAGTGTCAGGTCCCTGCATAGCCCAGAGCATGGGATCCTGGTGACCTGGCCACCCAACTCCCTGCCCCCCTCCCCCTCATCTCAGGTCCCCTCTAACCCAGAGTGGGACCCCACCCACCTGCTCCTCCAGCCCAGAGTATAGGATACTGGTGTTTGTCCCCCTGCCCTCCACCAGCCCACATGTTGGGATCCCAATGTCCTGCCTGCCCCACTAACTCCCCTCCCCTAAATCTGAGACCCCTTCCCAGCCCAAAACATGGGACCCCTGTGTCAGCCCAGAGGTTGCATCTGAGGCCCCCCCCACCTCGCACCTGGAGTTCATAGAGGTCGTTGCTGTACTTGCCATACTCCACCATGCCGCCGAAGACCAGCAGGCGGGTGCCATCGCACACAAAGCCATAGGCGGCACAGCCTGGCGGGATGTCTCCCCGCACAGCTGGAATGAACCACTGGTTGGTGGCTGCCAATGAGATTTGGAGGGGTGCGGTGTTGGTCAGTTCAATGCCTTGAGAACCTACATACTGGGGTACCTGTACTGTCCCTGCCTGCTTAGTCCGGAATAAAACCAGGCATCCAGGCTCCCCCCCTCTACCAAAACCCCTGAGAACAACAATATTGAATACTTTTATTGAGGGGGGGAACACCATGACACGACATGACCCAGAGCCGCCCCTATCCCAGAAGCTGGTAAAACTAAATAATCCTACTTCAGGGGGCAAAAAGGTAGGGACCCCAGGTGTCTAGGTAACCAGACTAGGGCTCAGCCCCAGGTGGGACCGTTCCCTCCCCCAGCTGCTCGGAGGGGTGGGGAAGGGATGGAACCCAGGTGTCCAGGGGCTATACTCCAACCAGAAGCTAAGAAGTGGCTGCAGGGGAGGGGCTTTTGAACCCAGGTGTCCGGGGCAGGAAGCTCTATGCTGAGACAGAAGGGTGGTGTCTGAGACAAAGATAGCTTGGACACCAAAGCTTGGGACCCTGGGAGACAGTTGAACCTAGGTGCCCAAGTGGGGTGGGGTGGGGTGGGGTGGGGTGGGGACATGACACAACACTTTACAGCTCACCCCCCTGCAAGCTACCCCCTGCTCTGGAAGCAGCGGATGGAACCCAGTCCAGCAGAGACACCCCCCCCCCCTTCTCGTCTCATATTTGGGGAGGAAACACCTGCACGAGGGGGGTAGCGTTTCCCCCAAGGAGGGGAAAAGAACCTGGTCGGGGGGTGTATGTCAGTCAATCCTAACCCTAACCCTATGCCCTGGGGAGATCCCACATTGGAGGAAGGAAAGAGGCAGGGTATATACATGATGTCATTCCCCCCACCCACTTTGTACTAGAGGGGAGGGAGCAGACAGGCAGGGGAGAGCCGGACCAACCCATTGATTCCCCCCACCATGCCACCCCAACTTTTGGAGACTACACATGGGGAAGGTGGTACGGTCTAGTGTCCCAACAAGCCATCCTGCAGGGGCAGACAGGGGACTCTCACCAGTGTTATAGACGTGCAGCTCATCCACGATGCCCTCGTTGCCACCACCAAAGACGACGATGAGCTCCTTGATGGCCACAGCACGGTGGCCATGGCGAGGCCGGGGCACAGGACCAGACCAGCCCACCACCCGCTTCCAGCGTGGCTGCAGCAGCCCCAGACTAGGAGCAGCCCCAGAGGTCCCGTCGGCAGGGGAGGCCCCCCCGGGGGTGGCAGGTGACACCGCAGTGGCCATTGATCGCCCCCCTTGAGCGGTCCTGGGGGCAGTGGGAGAGGGGGTTGTTAGTTTGGGATGGGACCAAGGCTACTGCAATCCCGCCTCTCCGGCAACCTTTACCCACCTGCCCTGGCTTAGGGAGTAACCCCTCCTCAATGGAGCAATTACCCCCCTGCAGCAGCTTCAACCCCCACCCAGTCTAGGAAAAGAGAAAAAGTCCACCCGATGGGGATGGGGCAAATGCCCCCCTCCAAGAAGCAGGCACTTCTCCCCCTCCTAGGAAGGGGGAAGATCCTCCCAGTGGGGGCAGTTAGCCCCCCTCCCTGGCACGGGGGCAATTACTTCAGGAAATGGAGTTACTTCAAAAAGGGGGACAACTACTCTCCACCCCAGCAGGCAGTTGTAACACCCTCACACACGGGAACAATTACCTCCCCGCCAAGTGAGGTGCGGGGGGGCAATTACCCCACTGCCCCTCCTCCCTCTGACAGGACACCCCCCTGCAGGGGCAACTAACCCACCCCCACGGGGCAAGTCCCCTCCCCTCAGCGCGGGTCCCTGGGAGCCGCCATCTTGCGCTGCCCGGACGGAAAATGGCGGCCGCCGCCGCCGCCTCGCGCCCCCCCACACCGCCGCTGCCGCGTTCCGCACTTGACCCCTCCCGGCTCCCGTCACCGCCTCCCTCCCTCCCCTGCCGGCTACCGTCCCCGCTGTACGGCACCGGACGGCAGAGGGCGAAAAAGGAGTGGGGGGTGGGTTCACGCCGCCCTGGGAGCCGCCATCTTGCGCCTGTGTGAGGGAGTCCCCGCTTTTCCCTTCCCACCCTCCCCGCCCGGGCTCGGCTCGGCCCGGCCCGCAGGGGGGCGGGGACGGAGGTGCGGGCTCCGCCCCTCCCCTGCCAGGGCGCTGCCATCTTGCAATGGAGGGGGATGGGTGGGGGTGTTGATGGGCGCCGCCATCTTGGGCAGCCGCTCCCCACCCCCGTCATGTTGCTTCGTTTTTGATTCGTGCCGAACCTTCCTTCAGTACGGCGCCGCCATCTTGCAAAACGGAGAATCTGCCTTCACCCCCGGCTAGGGTATTCCCTTTCACTTCACCCTATCTTAGCGGAAGGAGCAATGGACTACCCCCAAAATCCACCCCAGATTTAGAGGGGAAGAGCCGGGAAAGTACAAGCGGGTTGCTGGCTCCTCCCTTTTTTCTAGCCGCCTGCTCCAAATTTGGTAATTCCTGTTCAAAATAAAGCCCCCCCCCCGGCCCTTTCGCTGCTGCTTCCCTCCACTGCCAGCTGCCCTCCCCTATACGGCTTTTCATGTGCGACGCCATCTTACAGCTTCCCCTGTAATTTCCCCCCTAGGTCCCATATACAGTATGTCCATATCCCCCTGGTCTGTCCCCTCCCTATCTCCCTCCTTCCGACGCATGTGGGGTGGTAGATTCCCCCCTACGACAGCCATGGGGGGGCTGGAGAGGAATTGACATTAGCACCACCAATTGGAGGAGGGGGCGAGGTAGAGGCCGCCATCTTGGGTCATAGGACGCCCCTCCCTCACTCTTTTATTTTAACTCCTCCCTTCTCCTTCCATTTTTGTTCCCCATCCTGCCCCGGACATTTACAACTCCAATGCCCGCTGCTTTCAGCCCCTCGCGCGCCGTAGAGGGGCGATTTCAGAGCCCAGCGAGAGCTCAGTTGTACGCTTAACCTCATTGGCCACGAGCAGCGCTATCACGCCACTCCCTGCCCCGCGGCCAAGCTTCTACCCTAAATAAAGTCGATCGTCGTTGGATTTTTTTACCCCCGTCTGCTGCCTCAGTTTCCTCCCAAGTGCTGAGGCCAGCGGGCAACCCTCCCCCCAAACAGCAAGGCTATACTAAGGAGCTAAGCCGGCCATGGGCGCCGCCATTTTGAAGATAAAGGCTCCGCCCCCTCCCGGCCTCTCCACCCCACACTCCTACCCCCTCCCGCGATTTTACCCTTCTATCGCCCTCACTCTCCCTGCTGCTGGTTGTCCCGGGTCGCCCCCCTCCCCTGACTTTACCTCTTCGCTTCCCTGTCCTGTCCTGAACCACTGTACGGCACACCCGGAATCATATGGGGGCCGCCATCTTGGCGCGACTAGCTCCCCCTCGGGACCTCCCTAAACTGCCTCCCCTCCCCCACCCTGCTCCCGCGCTCTTGTCCTCTGAAATCTCCCGCCCAGCTCCGAGGATCTGCCTCCACGGACGTCATGAGGGGAGGGAGGCGGGCTGAACTCCAGGCAGGCGCAGGCACCGACATCTTGGCGTCGGGCAAGTGCGAGCGGAGGCTCCTGTCCCACAAGCGCTTCCTTCTGCCCCGTGTCACATGCTTCAAATATGAGCGAATCTAGTTTTGACATTCCCCAAATGCCTGTTTGTGCATGCCCCATGGCAAGTAGAAACCCAGATAGCCTCAGCATATGCCAGGATGAAACACCCCAGTGCCCATGAGGCAGCGCCCAGATGTCATGGTCCGAGCCGGCGTCTCGATGCCCCCGATCCAATTACCCGGATGCGAGCCCGAGCCACAAGAATCCAAGATGGTGGAGGGCGGGCAAGCCCGGATATCGACAAGATGGTGGCCCACTGGAGTGGTGGCGCAGCCTCAGGTAGGTGTCCAAGATGGCGGCCCCCTCCGAGATAGACAAGCCAAGATGGCCTCCCTCAATGGGCCGCAAACAAGATGGCGGCCGCAGCCGAGTTCCCGCCCCGGATGCTGCGCCTTGTGTGGAAAGCAAGATGGCGGCGGCGGGCCCACAAATCCCCGGATGGCACAAGGGGGCGGAGGACTTCCAAGATGGCGGCCCAAAAGCTTAGCTGTGGCCGTTTTTCCAAGATGGCGGACGCCACAGCCCCGGATGAGCCGGCTCAAATTGGCTCCCTGTTGTTTACAAGCTGAAAAAAGATCCGTGCGGCATGTCTCTTCCGATGGCGGAGCTGCAGTCTCTCCTTTCCCGCCTGAAAAGGAGGCCCCTGCGCTTGGAATATCCGCTACATTCCGCGCCTCTTGTAGGCCGCCATTTTGAACCCTTCTTTTCAACCAGGCTCAAAGATGGCGGTGCCCAGTGCCCGAATGTTGGCGGTAGCAGCATTTGCCTTCCTCATGCGCATGTGCTGGCACCCCGTCGACTTTCAATGTGCGCGTGCGCTCTGGCTTTGTCTTTTGAATAGGGCGCATGTGCATTGCCCGCGAACTAAGCAGTATTGCGCATCTAGGCGTGGTGGGTGCTATTGTACGCCGCATTTTATCAGCGTTTACAGTTCAGTTTGTTCAGGTGTATAGCCGTTTTCCACCCCCTTCTTTTAACGGTCATTTTAAAATTCCTGGATGTTGCATCAGATTGTACCTCCCCCACCAGACAATGTCTATCTTGACCCCCAAAATATATAAAAATATTGAACTAACTCCACTTTATCACATTTTGTTACAAAGTACTACAATGTTTATTCCACCCTTTTTATGCATATTTTTAACTTTCAGTTTGTGGGTATTTATGTCCAGGCACCAAGATGCCAGCTAGGTTTATCTCAGGGCCAAGATGACTTGCAGGTGTTGCTCTGTGCTTCTTGGTGTTGCTAATACAAGCACCAAGCTACTTGCTGGGTTTGCTGTGGTATGCAGATGGCAGCTGTGCTCAGGCCAAGATAGCCACTATGCTAATACCAGCCTTTGCATCCATGCCATGATGGCAACCACTTTCACACTAGTGCCAAGATGGTGGCTAAAAGAAATGCAAAACTCTAGAATTTTTGGTTCAGAGATGATGGCCCACATTGGTACCATGCCAAGATGGCAGCTGTGGTTGTTGCAGTGGGTTCATCTAGGCCCTGAGATGGTGGCCATACTGCTGTCAACCCCACTGCTGCTCCAGACCCCCTGGATCAACTCCTGGGGGGAGTGGGAGGCTCAAGGGGGTAGATGACTGGGAGGCATATTTGGGGAGAGGAGTCCAAAAATGGCAAGAATTTGGGGAAACTATAGATGGTGTCCAGAAGTGGTAAGAATTTGGGGGAGCTACAGGTGGAGTTGGGGGTGTGGGGTAAGGCACCAAAAAACAAGGTGTAGTAGGAGAAAACTCCCTGGCGTTTATTGTCTAGCTGTATAGGAACCAGACAATACGGGTAAAGTTTTACTGCAATATATTTGCTTGAGCAATGACTATTAAGCCAGCAAAGAGGCAAAATGCCCCCCCTGCCCAGGGTGGGGTGATCTTTTATACTTTTTACAACAAGGCAAGACTATAGGGTTAACAAAAGCAATACTTGGGCGGTGCTTCACAGATTTTTATAACAGCATATTTTCTATTAAGTTGAACTAGCACTTTTTAAAAGCTAAAAGTTAAGTAACAGTAACATTATGATACAGACTTTGCAGTGGTAGATACTTCTTAAGGACACGATTACTGTACTTAGAACAATGGCTTTTTTGTCTTATCTTGTTTTTTGCTGTAGCTGATTTTACAGCGCACAGACACAGATCCACTTGCTGCATTTTACTCAAAAATGCTTAATACAGTTAAAATGATTACTTGACATAAGCAAAGGCTTAGCTATCATTCTGCCTTGTGGTCTGTGGCATTGCTAGGCCACAGGTCTTGCCTTGTATTCAGCTGCAAAGCTAATACTTCTTAATAATTCTAATTATTGTTAACCTAACAGTTTGCTATCAGAAAATTATTCTATTTCAGGGCAATAACAAACGTGCTTACTACAAAGGGATGCTTAGAGGTTGCAGTGCATGAAAGTGGGAAACCAGAGCTGGGTGGTAAGAACTTGGTGTACAAGTGGGGGCAATATGGATAAATGGGATACACTGGGGGGCGCTTCAGGTGCCATGCTTATTCCCCACATGAAATCCCCTCTTCTCACAGCAACTGACCTTGGGGGATTGAGTTGGGTGTATGAGGTTGTGGGTCAAAAGCAGGCATTTATGGGGCTGAGGACTGTGGATAAGATGCAAGAGGCACCAGCAGGGCTGGAGAAGAGGGAAGCAGGGAGGCTATGAGTCAGGAATGAGGGGCAGCAGCAGGACTGGGGCTGTGGGTTGGGAGGGAGAGGCATCAGGAGGACTGCGGGCTCCAGGTCTGGAGTGAGGGGTATCGCTAGGGTTGGGGGCTGCAGATCAGGAGCAAGGCTGGGGAAGGCAGGTGAGGCTGAAGGACAACAGTGTGTCTGGTGGGGAAGGGGCTGTGGGTCAGGAGCAAGGCTAGAGTCCCAGGCTAGAGGTTGCAGTTCAGGAAGAAGGGGCACCACTGGGGGCAGTGGGGTGGACAAAGCTCTGCCGCAGTTCCCTAGCAGGACAGGGGTTAACTACTGTGCTAGGCGGGGAAGGAGAGGGCCTGTCCCAGCCACTGGCATGACAACTCCCTGGGATCTCTCTCTCTTTCTCTCCTTGCACCACTCCTCCTTGGCACACCAGGGTACCATGTGCCCCAGGGGCCACATGGTTGTCTGCCACATGGTTGCTAAGCTTGTCCTGTGGGCAGCTGTGGTGGCCACAATAGCACTAGACAGAGCAGCAGTGGCTGTGGGCTATGAAAATCTGGATAAGACCTCTGCGGCCTGGCTGCTCCCAGTCCTGCACCTCCCTGTCAACACCTTGGAAAACATTGTCTACCTGGCGCTGGCTGCCCTATGGCCCTGATCCCCACAGGCCTGGGCACCACCTCCACGGATGTCTTGGCCCTGGCAGCCTTGGCCCACAGCCCCGTGCAGTGGGCCCAGATGGCCATCTGGGATCAGCAACTGATGCTCCCCATTTTCACTTGGGCTATGGTCTGGTGCCAGACAGCCAAGCAGTGCTGGAAGCTGGACCAGGCCTTGGCTACTGCAGCTGGCTCACTGGAGAGCTATTAGGTGGCACTGGGGCACACATAGGGCATTAAGGCAGCACTAACCATTCATGTAATGGCTGTGGTAGCCAGAGCCTGGTACCCAGGGAGATAGGGCCTTCAGGGTAATGGTGCTGGCTGATTTTGCAGCCTGCAGGTGTGGGGCTCATAGGATTCCATGTAGCCAATGGCTGCTGGGCCCCCTTCTACAGCCTTAATGGGTGCTTCTGGTCCAAAGTGTGAGATATGGCCCAGTTCCACTGTGTCTTTTTTTACTTCACCCCTCTTGGAGCCAGGCAGGGCTATGGGGCCCTGAGCCACACCTCACAGCTGGCTGCATTGTGGGACTGGATGAACACAAATGTGTTACACCCCAGAGACAGCTGAATGCCTGTATTAGAGAAGGGGCCCTGTTATACCCAGGCCTGAAGACTCCCTGCCCCCAGCCAGCAAGATCTGCATCTTGGGACCAGAAAAGAGACACTTTTATGCCTAGACCACCCCAGAGTCAGCTGCATCTCAAGACCAGACAAACATCAACATGTTGCACTGCAGAGCTAGCTGCATCACAGAACTAGGTGTGGGATCCCATTATACCCACCCCAGAGGTAGCTGAATTGCAAGACAGGATGAACCAGCAACCCAACAAAGCACGCACCAGTCAGCTGCAGCTCAGCAGTTGAAGATCGGCCCTGTAGTCTCAGCCCCAACCCCAGAGCCGGCCATACCCCAGTACTGGACAAGGAGTCCTTATACCCTGCCCTAAAGACCCACCCATGAGCCAGATGCATCTTGGGAAACAAACACACACTAACCCACTACATCTCAGGACCAGACAAGAGGCCCTGTTCCACTGAGTCCTGAAGATCCACCCCAGAACCAGTGCATCTTGAGACCGGACAAACAGTGGGACTGGACAAGAAGCCCCCACACTAGTACTCCAACATGCTGCACCCCAGGGCTAGCCATATCCTAGCATTGGATGGGGAAGCCTGTTATACCCAGAAGCCCCCTCCCAGAGCCAACTGCAGTCTTCTGACCAAGTGAGGAGCCTGGCCTCCCCAGCCCCTACCCCAAAGCTAGCTACACCCAGAAACCCCACCCCAGAAGCCCCCACATCTTGGAACCAGACAAACCAATACCCCAACATGCTGTGCCCCAGAACCAGCTGCATGCAAGCACTGGACATGGGCTGTCCATTCAACCTAGCCCCTCAACCCACCTGAGCCAGCTGCATTACAGCATCCCCCTGGAACTAGCTTTCGCAGACTCAGCTGCCTCTGTAGGTCCTTGTTATATCCAGCCCCTTCCTCACCCCAGAGCCAGCTTCCTGGGAGGTTCCTATTATACCCAGCACCTACCCGAGACAGCTGTGCGTGCCCAGAGAGAAGCTGCAGCCCTGGATTAAAAAAATAAATAAAATCAAATCTATGAAACACTTTATTCTTTTTGGCCTTTCTTTGGGGGGATGGATCTGAGAAGAGGGAGACCTATAGGACCCCCCCATAGACCCCTGAAACCCGAGTCCTGGGAGGCGAGTGAGAACTGTGTCCATGGATGGGGGAACCTGGGACAACTCCTGGATGCCTGGGTTCCTCAGGAGTCAGGAAGAGGAACAAAGAGGGACCATGGTGTATGGCCCTGGAGAAGACCTGGGACTGTTAGGGGGCAGAGACAGCCTCAGGATGCCTAGGTTCCACAGTGGTACTGAAGAAAGCTTAGCAGCTAGTGGGGGCTCCAAAAGTGTCCGTCAGCACTGAGAACTCTGTCTGTCAGGGACCAACGTCAAAGTCTTCACTCTCCTCAGGCAACTGGGAGGGGACAGAGCCTGGTGGAAAAGAAGAGGATAGGTATGAGCTGAGGGTGGGGGGAGCAGGGATCTTCAAAAGGGGCTGGGAGAAACTCACCATACGGGCGCCCTGAGTCCAGCACCCCCAGGCTGTCAAGGAGACCGTGATCGTACAACTCCAAGCGCTCCATTATTCGGCGCCGGGCTGGGTTGATGATGACAGCAGGAGGTGGCAAGGGGCCTGCAGAAGAGAGATGGGAATGGGTCAGAGGTCACTGGGAATAAAAGGCCAAGCTTGGGAAATGCAAGGTGCCATGGCTGCAGTTAGTATGGGCTCAGCCAGCCCTGGGATCAAAGGCATGAGAAGCAGGGTCTGAAGACACTGGTTCCTGTGGTCCTATACCACACAGGGTAGACTATGGTATAAAAGGTAGCCAGGTGCAGGATGCGAGAAAACAGAAGTCAAACAGCACTGTGGTCCAGGCCAAGGCAAAGAGACAGGGTCATAAGCAAAGGTGTGATTGGGACATTGTCCCAGTGACCTCCGACCCAAAAGGATGAAGTTTGCAACCATGGAGTACTCTAATCATTGGGGGAGGAGGACCAGAGAACAAGACAAGCAGAGTCTGGAAAAGGTAAAGGTCACAGGGAAGTGCTAGGCACACCAAGAAGATCAGGCATGCCAGGATAGCCTCTGGTCTACGGGCTGGACCTGGTCCTGGCCACAGGCGATGATCTGGTAAGGGTCCTCGACCACCTGGATGATAGCGATCATCACTTGCTGGAATTCATCATCCAGCGCAGGGCGACAAGGGCCTGCAGCAAGGCAGTAGCCTTAGACTTCAAGAGGGCCAACTTCAAAGAGTTGAGGAGATTGGTGGGAGAGACACTGGGGTTCTCGAGGGCAGGGGAACTCGGTGCCCAAGATGAGTGGTTGTTCCTTAAGAAGACGATACTCAGGGCCCAAGGGGTGACAATCCCAACAAGAAGCAAGGGGGGGCAAGAGTGCCCAAAAGCCTCCCTGGCTCACCAAGGACATTCGGGAATGCCTGGTTGCCAGAAAGGCGGCGTACACCTGGTGGAAGGGGGGAGGCTAATCTCCAAAGAGAAGTATACCTCCACTGCTCAGGCCTGTAGGGAGGCTCTTAGGAAGGCTAAGGTGTACATAGAGCTAGGACTAGCATCCAAGATCAAAGATAATAAAAAGTCCTTTTTCAAATACAGAGGGAGGATGAAGGTGGCACCGGGAAATGTGGGGCCCCTGCAAGATACGCTGGGCAATCTGGTGGTTGCACCAGAGAAGCAGACCTCTTTAACAAATTCTTCACCTGTGTTTTTTTGTGCAGGGACCGGGACCCCACTACTGCGATTCAAGACGAACTCGAGGGGAATGCCCCAAGACCTAAGGTTGAGAAGGACTGGGTTAGAGTGCTTCTGGAGGGGCTGGACATGTTCAAAATCAGCAGGTCCAGGTGCTCTCCACCCCAGGGTGTTGAGGGAGCTAGCAGGGATTATTGCAGGGCCCTTGACACAGCTTTACAAATGTTCGTGGTGCTCGGGCCAGGTGCCAGATGATTTGAAGATAGTCAATGTGGTCCCCATCTTTAAAAAATGGAGGAGGGAGCACCCAGGGAACTATAGGCCTGTCAGTCTTACCTCAATTCTAGGGAAACTCTTTGAGAAGATCATCAAGGAGCACATCTGTGATGGGCCAGCATCAGGGATGATGCTCAAGGGCTACCAGCACGGTTTCATTAGAGGCAGGTCATGTCAGACCAACCCAATTGCCTTTTACGATCAGGTCACAAAAGCATTGGATGCAGGTGTCACCGTGGATGTAGACTTTCTGGACTTCAGCAAGGCCTTTGACACTGTCTCCCACCCCATCCTCATTAAAAAAACTAGGCAACTGTGGCATCGATGCCTACGCAGTCAAATGGATTGCTAATTGGCTGAAGGGCTGTACTCAGAGGGTGGTGGTGGATGGGTCATATTTGACCTGGGGGGAAGTAGGCAGCGGAGTCCCCCAGGGCTCGGTCTTTGGGCCTGCGCTGTTCAATTTCTTTATCAGCGATTTGGACGATGGGGTGAAAAGCAACCTGTTCAAATTTGCTGATGATACTAAAATTTGGGATGAGGTGGGCACATTAGAAGGGAGGGAAAGACTGCAGGAAGACCTAGATAGGTTGCAGGGGTGGGCTAATAAAACCAGGATATGTTTCAATACTGACAAGCGCAGGGTGCTGCACTTGGGCAGTAGTAACTAGCAGCACACTTATAAGATGGGAAACTCCCTTCTTGAGAGCACAGAGGCAGAAAGGGATCTTGGAGTCA
>JAGPOW010002401.1:442262-460520 GCA_030014935.1 Caiman crocodilus | reverse complement strand
GCTTTCAGAGGGCTCCCCGCCATCCCCCGGCTCCGCA
This sequence comes from Caiman crocodilus, assembly GCA_030014935.1. Taxonomy (NCBI): domain Eukaryota; kingdom Metazoa; phylum Chordata; order Crocodylia; family Alligatoridae; genus Caiman; species Caiman crocodilus. The sequence goes on along the minus strand of JAGPOW010002401.1, from coordinate 460,483 downwards.
GAGACATGGGGACGGCGCGGAGCCTCCTTCCCTCCCCCAGCCCGCTCACCGAAAGTCAATTTGCTAATGCGGTGCTATTAAATCCTGCTTGGCATTTCCACTCGGAGCTGCGGTGGGCCGAGATGATTATTTATGAGCTCCATCTGATTTGCACGGTGCATGCATAATTGCTGCCTGTCCTCCCTCCCTCCCTCCCCAGCAGCACACTCTATTTTTAGGGTGTCAGGTCAGCATTTCACCATGTGCTTCTGAGGGCAGAGTGAGGGCTGCCCTAAAGCCCCTTGCCCCCTTTCGGCCCCGCTGGTCCGGATGCAATGCAACGGGCCCGGCTGCCCCAGGGCTACCACGTACATGCCCTGTCCAGATGCAGGACGCTCCTGTACAAAGCGCGCATGTCCTGCACAGCAGCGGGGCAACCCTCCCGTATCTCCCCAGGCCTTAGGGGAGGGCAAACCGGGCCCCAAATTTTTTGCAATAAATGTCCGACTTGCTTATAGGTCATCAACGTTAAACCTCCAAGGGGCTCCAGATGAGTCTTGCCCAGGGCCCCAACAACCCTCCGGCCGCCGCTGTCCAGGTCACGGGAGAGGAAGCTCACGGCATCAATTAGAGCCCCAGTTCCCGCCTCCCCGGTGTGGGGCTGGAAAGCTGCAGGCTGCCCCCCGACCCCCAGGGCTAGAGCCTGCGAGTACCCCTCTCTTGGCTGCTTTACCTGGGGCTGTCCCCGCTCCGCGGCTGGCCACGCGTGGCTTCGGGGCACCGGGGCCCTGTGACGAATCCCGCTGGGGGCAGGGGGGGGGCGCAGTCAGCTGTTCGCTGTCTGCATCCGGAGAGGAGGAGGTGAAGGGGGCAGGCGGCCAACACAGTCCTTTCTCCGCAAAGCTCCTCATCACCGGGCCTGGGGCCTGGCGTTCCTCCTCCCGCAGCGCCTCATCGCTTCGTTTCGGGCCAGCGGGACGTGCCAGCCGCTTGCAAAGCCCGGGGGCGACGCCAATGCAAAGTCCCTTCCCTGCCACAGAAGAAATGCCCACAGTATTCACCAGCCCAGCACTTTTTGGCTACCTGATTTCTTCCCTGCTCAGAAAACCCCTTCCCTGCCTCCTGGCAGGATGATTTCCCTTCCAAATATAACCAACTGCTCGCTGCCTGGCTCTTTGCTTCGAGGCCTGTAATTGCTGCCGGTGGAAAGCTGCTGGAGAAACAGCTGCATTTTTAAAAATACAATAGTGCCCAAAATGCTTGTTTAGGCAGCTCTGGGCCCCGTTTCAGTGTCACGCCCTCCGGACAGGGGACACGAGGGTGTGCGCAGCCGTGGCGAGGTCTTGTCCCTCACTGCCTTTTCTACAGGGATGCCAAAGCAAAGGCGCTGTGGTCCTGCTGCGACGCCTGGGGGCCGGCGGATGGTGGAAGTGGGATGAGCAAGGGGTGGGAGACGGGGAATTCGGACGTGGCGACCCGGGCGAAGGGGCTGAGCAGGGAGCGGAGCGATGCTCTTCTTGGCCTTGGAGCGCAGACCCTGACCGCGAGCCCCCAAGAGCCGCTCACGCCTGGGGCGGCCTTTGAACCGGGGCTGGTTAAGAGCCGGCTTGACAGGGAGCCTGTTTGGCGATGGAGAGAGCGGCGCGGGGGCACCAAGAGATGCCCGCGAAGGTGGGCAGGTTGGTTGGTTTTGCCGAGCGCCCGCAAAGCGCGGCAGCCCTCGGACCCGGATGCGCCGGATCGAGATCCCGGCCCCGAGCTGTGCTGCAATCCTGCGCCCCGGGGACCCTCTCCCCGTGTCCGGCAGCGAGCAGCGCCCGCCTCCAGCCCGCTCGGATACGTATTCCTCGGGGCCAGCACCGAGGGAGACCCGGCGGCCTCCAGTAAATAAAACAAATTGTTCTTCTCGCAACGGAGGGCGCCCGGCAGGCCGCATCAAGGAGGAGGGAGGGCGATAAATCCTGCTCTGCGGCGAGGATCGCGAAAGAGCCGGAGGCTGCACCTGCCGAAGTGGGGGGCGATGGCTCGGCGGAGGTGCAGGACACCGGGGCTGGCATGCGCCCAGGCCAGGGCCTCGCCGCCTTGCTATCTAGGAAAGAAGGTGCCCTGGGTTTTATCCATCTGTGCGCGCGGAGAAGTACCACGTGTTCATGCACAGGCTTGCTCTTGGGGTGCCTCGCGCCGAGCCGACTCTGGCCTCCCACCCCTCGCCATCATGGTGGGGAGGAAACTTTCTTCAGCTTTGTGTTTGTGGAAGGGAAAATAGCTGGCTTGGGGATGCCCCACTCCCCCGGCTGGGGCAGGGCCTGTTTCTGCCCCTCTGTCGGAGCGTGGCCGAGAGCCTTCCTTGTCCCGAGGCAATGCAAAAAAACATTTAAAAAAGAAAAAAAAAATTGCTGTTGAATTATAACAAAGCTTTTAAACGCAGCATTTCTGGCTTCAGTCCTAATTAAAGATAACGGAGTGAGTGGAGATTTGAGGAATATCTGTAATTATTCCTGGTTCACGCGGTGCACTATAAACAGTCGGGGTGAAGTATTAGCCCGACCGCTCTGAAATACGAGGCGGACAGACAGCCGTCCAGGGCGCAGCGCGCAGCCCTCCCGTCTCCTCCTGTTGACCACGCTGCTGAAAATACAATATCGCTACGGCTTTTTATGCAGTCTCAGAGCAAATTGCCTTAGCGCTATTAAAGTAGGCTCAGAACAAGTAGTTTACATAACAGAAAATTAAATAAGGTTGCTGCGCCCATAAAGAAGTGGGATTAATTTAGTCTGAGCTATGCTAATGAAAGCCACAAATTTAAACCTTATGCAATAAAAATGTTGGGTTTACTTTTTTAATTAATCAATAAATCACCTATCCCTTGCTAAAAAAAAACAAAACAAAAATCCTGCTGATGCAGGGCAAACGCGGGGCGGGGGGGCCGGGGCAGGCCGCGCGCACTTGAGGGCCGGCCGAACGCGGGGCCCGGATTCACCGACTCGTAGACTGTCGAGTCGGAAGGGATCCCGTGGATCGTCGTGGCCGACCCCCTGCCCCGGCAGGAAAAGGACCGAGGCCAGATGCCCCCGGCCTCTCGAAGACCTGCAAGCTAGGTGATAGCACGCCCTCGCCCAAATCGCTGATGAAGATATTAAATGTCCCTGGTCCAAGGCCCGACCCCTGCGGGACCCCGCTGCCCACCTCCCTCCAGTCCTCGGGGACCCGCCGGCGCACCGCGAGAGCTCAAGCAGCCGGGCCGGCGGCTCAGCAGTGACACTGGCCAGCCCATCCCAGCCATGTCTACCCGGGTCTTCAAAACCTCCGAGGATGGAGACCGCCCCACCTCTCTGGGTAACCTGTCCCAGTGCTTCCCCACTCTCTTAATGAGAGATTTTCCTAATATCCAACCTCAACGTCCCTTGCTGCAGCCTGAGCCCATTGCTCCTTGCCCTGCCACCACCAAGAACCCCTCTTCCTGCAACTCCGGCAGTCTCTGCTCCCAGCTGCCTCACCGGCCTCGGTCTTCTGTAAAGCCCTGTGTGTGGGTTTTGTTTCAAAGAGTTTTGACCTTTTCCAACCAGCCGTGCTCTTTATCTGGAAGACGGGATGCCTGGCCCAGCCCACGGCAGACATTGCCGGCCACTCCGGCGCTGACGGATGTGGCAGGCCTGCGCCCAAGGGGATTACGCACGTGGTGTCTGCAAAGAGCAGGAGAACGGTCCGGCTCTCCGCCGGGGACGGCGGGGTGGGAGCCAGGGAAATGGTCTTCGCATGGAAAAACCGGAAACTTAGGAAAACATTCGTGTTTTTGCCGACGAGTTGTGCGATGACAGAGCAGCAGTGGCCACGGGACGGCCGCAGCGTGCCGCTCCTCTGCCGCGAGCCCCAGGCCCGGCCGGGCTCTGCACTGTGCAGCGCTTGGCGCCAAGGTGGGCCGAGGACCGGTGGGCCCGCAGGGCCCCGGCGTCCCGCTCTGACGTAGCACAGCGCCACTCCGCTCCAGCACCTAATTGTCGATAATTATACGGTACTGAATTAGTCCCGTCTCGCTTCTCAAGCAGCCAGCAAACACTTATTTATCTAGCGCCTTCCCCTCCCCTCGGGGCTGCTTAAATCGCTCTCGCGAATCACTCCCCTTCAATTTTTCCTGCGGTTTCTATTGACTTTTCCCTCCCCCCTGCAGCATGCTTCATACGGACTCCTCCTTCACAGGGGCCCGGATCCAGGAGCCCCTGACTCAGCTTTGCCATCTGTGAAATGGGCCCGAGGTGCCGCCTCCGGTGTGCCTGGCGCATCCTCTCGCTCACGGGCACCCGGGGCCTTGCGCACTGGTCCCTGTATGCAGAAACACCCGTGCGGGTCCAGTCGTGCCCCCCGGGCTCTTGAGATCCCACCTTGCTTGGATGCTGCACGGACGTGAGTAATTCTTTGCGCTCCGCAGCTCTGGAGCCGGCCGTGAGCAGCAAGGCCGGGGTTGGTGCAGAGTTTGGCTCAGTTTCCAACACAGCCCCTTGCATTTGCCATCGGCCAGGCTGTTACCCGGCCCCCCGGCCCCAGGGCTGCACAGTTCGGTGTGTACCGGCGTCCCTTAGCCGCGCCACCGCATGACAGTCGTGGAGATTGCGTTGGCTAATTGCATGGCTCCTACCCGCAGGTAACCAGAATTAAATCTCCGGATGGGAGCGGCAGACTAATTGTTCTGCCTGCAGGTGCCGAGACCGTCCTGAAGCACAGGGTGATAAACGGACGGGAACCGCGCCCCGTCGAAAGAGGAATACGTCATCGCTGCTGTCGCAGGTACCGGCAAGGCGGCTGCCCCGGGCGCTCGGGGGCACGTCTGCTGCGTCTTCACAAAGCCCAAATGCAACCACCTGCGACTTGGTTGTTAGACACATGCACACGCACGTGCCTGCACAGTGCAAAGACCAGCATGGGCGTGCAGAGTGGGGGGGGGCCTGGCACAAGTAAACGCCTCCCCGGACATGTTTGCTGCAAAGGAGATGCTCGTGGGGACCCTGCACCGGGCTGAAGGCAGGTGGGGAGAGGGCACTGCCAAAGCACTCGGTATCTTGGCATCTTCCAAGTGCAGCGGCATCTGTGGAGAGGGTGAGGGAACTGTTTAATTTAACTGGCTGATCGAGTCTGCAGAGGAGCAGACCGAGGGGGATCGAACAGCAGCCTCCACCTCCCTGCAGGGGGGCTGGAAAGAGGCTGGAGCTGGGCTGGTCTCAGTGGGGGCAGATGACAGGACAAGGAGCAATGGGCTCAGGCTGCAGCAAGGGAAGTTGAGGCTGGATATTAGGAAGAACCTCTCTCACAAGGAGGGTGGCGCAGCACTGGAGCAGGCTCCCCAGAGCGTTGGTGCAGTCTCCATCCTTGGAGTTGTTGCAGACCCGGGTAGACAACGCCTTGGCTGGGATGCTGCAGCTGGAGCTGGTCCCGCTTGGAGCAGGGGTTGCACCAGATGTGACCTCCTGCGCTCCCTTCCGCCCTCGTCGCCTGCGAGTCTATGAGACACTGATGTCCGGGGTGCATCGGTTAATGCTTTCCTCTGCCGTTTGCTAGCAGTGCGTGCAGCGGTGTCTAAGGCAGCGCTTCCAGGGACCCTTTTAGCTCCGCTGGCAGGCCCTGGCCAAGTTCACTGAAGAGAAAACATATTTTCTCTCTCCACTAGACCTCAGCTAAATGAAATTATCTCCCAGTCCCTGGCCTTTAATGAATTATGTTTTAAGCAAGCGGTGGAGAACAAGAGACCAGAAGGAGAGAGCCCCAGTATAAATGACCTGGAAATGATGAAGCCATTTTTAACTCCAGCATTTTTAAACCGTCTTGACTTACGGTGCAGCGAATGTCAGACCTTTCGCTCCGAGGGGGGCAAAAAAAAATAAAAGAGGAGGAGCCGCTTGATTTTAGGTCCATTGCCCTTTCATTTTGATTTCGCCGCTGCTTCTGCTAAGGGACCGCTGCCGGGCACGGCCGAGTTTGCTGCCGGCGGGTCCCGGGGGAGCCAGCCCGAGGGAGGTTGACCATTTCAAGGAGGTGCGAGCAGCCCTGACCGGCCTGGACTCCGACGCCTCGCACGGCTTGGGCATGGCACTTCGTGCAGAGAGGCCTGCGCCCGGCCGCCTTCCTTTCCTGGTCCTCCGACACCTCACGAACCTCCCATAGGATTCAGGGTCCCTTTTTAAGACGAGCCCCGGGGCCCGAGGAAGACGCTGCCTTGCTGAAGCCAGGCCTGGTCGCTTCCAGGCCCCCTTGGTGCCCCTGGCAGACGCGGTGCGGTAGCATTGGAGGGGATCCCTTTAATCTCCGGCTAAAAAGCCGCCTCGTGACCAGCACATCCAACCCCGCGGCGCGAGCGACGCCTGAGCCGTGTTTCGCACCTGCCTCCTCGAGAGAGCCGGCTCGAGGTTTTGCTAGGGGACAAATCGCCGGGGGAAAAAAAATCACGCAACCACTCTTTAACAACGGATTGCGTCCAGGTGCCCCGCTTAATCGTTGTGCGACGCGCTGGCTCGCCGGCTCGACGGAGAGCGGGGAGATCAAGCTGACAAAGCCCAATTGCTTAGGCAGCAAACGATAATGCCAAGGCAAGGAGGGAAGAACGGCACACGTATTGATTTTTGTCTATGAAAGGGAGAGATCTTATGGCTGGGGGAGATTAAAGCAATGAGCCCGGCTGCTCCTGCACTGCCCGAATCGATGCAATGCTCCTTCCGAACTACAGCCGCCGCAGCGCGGAGCAAATCGCTCCCCGTGGTGGCGGCAGCCACGTGCTCAGGACTGCAGGCAGGACGAGGGGAGGCATCGTCTTCGGAGGTATTCATCCTGCTGCCTGGGGCAGCTTCCCGTCGAGCAGGAAACGGCTCGGGGGCTGGAGACGGGAACGTGGCTCTCGGACGGTGCCTGCGGTGCTGCGGGCTGGGGACGAGCGCCGGAGCCCCAGGACGTCTGCGCCGAGAGCCGGCCCAGGTGCTGCCCAGGCCTCAGGCTCGCGCACGTAGTGCAAAGAAGGATTTTTGGAAGTAACGGGCATCTCTACGCGTGCTAATTAGCTGGCGGCGGAGCAGACGTCTGGCAGGGGTACAGGTGCCCAGCGAGCGTAAGGGGCGCGTGTACACGCCACGGTTTTTGCCCCCTCGTGCGCGGCGGCGGCGCGCCCGCTTGCACGGGCGGGATTGCTGGACGCTTTACAAGTCTGTCTCGTGCGTTAAAGGAAAACTCCTCGGACAGAGTCGAGTTTGGTTCGCTGGGAATGCAAATCTCCTGCAGCAATGGGAGGCGACGGGTGGCCGCGAGGAGCAGAGCCCGTCCCAGGGCAAATGCTTGGCCCCGCTACGGCTCCGTCACAGGCCCAGAGGGGCCCGGGGGTGGGTTGAGGCCCTCTGACAGCTGAGGGAACCTGATGTAAAGCCTAAAAGGGAAACTCTTGTTGTTCGGCATGGGCTGCCTGTGCCAACTGCGGCGGGGCAGGGAGACCCCTGCAAACACCCCACGCCGCTTGCTTGAGCAGAAGAGAGAAGCTGGCTCGGCCCGACAGTCTCCGGGAGGGCGCCTGGCCGGCGGCCTCGACCGTGAGGCGGCTTAGGTAAGGGTTACACTTTGCTGTGTTGCCTTCCAACACCCTTGCAATTAAAATGCAAATGCAGCGCTGGCACCGCTGTCGGCCCAGCGCGCTCGGATCGGGGAGCCAGGCCCCGGCAAATCTTCCGGCTGGATTAAAAATTCATGAGCTCTTAAAAGCCGTCTTCTTTTTCTTTTCTTTTCCTTTTTTTCAATCCCCCCCGTGCTTCGCTGCGGCTGCTGAAGCTCGTGTTCGCCGCTCGCTTCCGTGCAAACGCGAGAGCTGAAAATGGGACGAGCGAAACCGTCCCCCGATCGCCTGGCTCCGGGAGCCGGGGCTTTGGGAGCGACATCGCGGCATGGCACGCTGGCGCGGTCCTCCAGCCGTGGTGGTCTCCTTCTCCAGCGGCGCTTGTGCCCGCTCACCCCGCGGCTGGCCGCGTCTCTGCCAGCGTACGGCTAATTTGCCCTCCCCTCCCTTGCGCCCTCGCTCGTGCTCGGTGGGCAGCCCTCGCTCTGGCAGTCCCCTCCCGCCGCCTCCGCAGCATCCAGGCGGGTCCATTAGTGGCAAGCCTGGAAGTGACAGCTAAAAATAGCCGCCTGGCCTCCTACACTCCTTGTTCCCTCATTAATATTAATTGACATTACCGGGACAGCCAAAGGCTCTGGGCTGGGACCTGCACGGGCAGTTGCCGTCCTGGCGCACGTGCCGTCGAGCAAGACGGGCGTCCCCACACTCTGGATGCAAAGCTGGGGCTGCCAGGGTGGGGGGCAGGACTTGATTTTCATTTTATTTCTCTTCACGTGAGTATTTCTTTGCCCTCCGTGGAAATCCTCGGAGTGGGTTTTGCGTAAAGGGGATAAGATCAGGTTTAAGAGGCCGCGCGTCCCACTGCTCACCTGGAGACAGTGAGGTTCCCGAAGCGTAGACGCTCACAAAGCTTGTCCGGGACTCCGGAGGTGCTGGTTCAGCTCCCGTCTCTGCCACCGACTCTCTGTGTGCCCGTGGTCAAGTCACTGCACCGCTTTGGACTTCCTGCTCTCTGAAACCCCTGGTTGGGAACACAGGGGAATGGGCCGGACGGACTGTTTAATGCAGAGCAGCCTGCGGGGCTGCTGCCAGGAGATGGAGCCCGGAGGGAACAGGAGCAGACCCTCCCCCTCGACCCTCGGCTCGGAAGGGGGCCACTTGCCCTTAGCGGGGAATCGCCTTCCGCGGCTGGCAGTGGCTGCACGCACGTGTCTTTTGAATCATTTAAAATCAGCCCAATTAAATAGAAGGATTGAATGGGGATTTTGCTGCATGCACTGGGCCTATCTTCTTAAAAGCTTAGCTCGGGGACGTGCAGTGTGCCGTAGGGCCCTGGATCGTCCCTCCTCTGCCTGTTGCGTGGGCATCGGGACCTAGGCTTGCCTGCGCTCAGCTTTCCCAGGCCAGAAGTCACGGTGGATAAGTTAACTAACCCCACTGGTTTCTCTCCTTTGGAGCAGAGGCATTTGCCACAATTGTCCTCGGGGGATAAATGCTGGTGTGGGGCTTTCAGGAGCGCCTACAGCACCCAGCATTGCGGATGTACGCCGAGGCAGCTTCCCGCGCAGCGCTGGCTTTGGCGGCCCAGCCACGGCACGCACGTCGCTGCAGCCGGCGTCCTCTGCTGCAGAGCTGAGCGGGTTAATGATAATAAAGCAATAAAGCGGAGCCCGGGTGCACGCTATCCCTCTCCGTGGCACGGGGAGTCAACAGCCTCTTCATCGTAACCGCTCCTCTGCGCGCAGGATGGGAAAGGGCGGGGGCCTGGGCAGCGATCGCGCAGAGCTGAGCGCCAAGGGTTAGGTAGCTGAGAGGAGGTCACGGGTGCTTCAGCACATGCCTGGAAGAGCAGCAGCACCCTCTGACTTCCAGGGGACTCTGTAGTGTTCCCGGCTCCTGGGAGGTGAAACTCGGGCTGCCGGAGATGTGCTGCAGGACTCTCGGCTTTCGTCGCGGGAGGAAAAAGCGAGAGATAAGGCGGTAGTTTCTGGTACTTATTGCAATACGAGCGTTAAAATGTTTTTTAAAAAGCCCTGAAGGATCTCAGACGAGGAGGAAATAAAGGGGAGCTAAAATGATACCCAGCGGCCTCATCTGCATGTGCAATGAATGCTATTTGGCTTTACCGCATGGTAGACTAATATACTATGCAGCAAACACCGGCACGTGCGGATGGTGATGCTTTACTCTGCAGTAGATTAGCCTGCTGCTCAGTGAAGCATCTCGCGCAGACGTGGCCGGTCTACATGTGCATTAACATGCTTTAGTTAATGCGCATTAAATCTAGCATGTCTTGACACGCATTAACTAAATGCCACATTTATTTTTAGTGATGCTTTAATGCACATGAACATAAGCTAATGTGCACTGGAGTGCATGTGCACACGAGGGGCAGGGATTTTGCACCCGGCGCTGCTGGGGTTCCCGGCCTGGACGCCACGTGTCTCCTACCGTAACGGAAAGGAGGCCGAGATCGTCCTTCCTCAGCTCGATGTCAGCGCTGGTAACTGGGCTCTCGTGCGCCTCGCATACAGGTCCCCTCCTCTCTGCCTGATGCTCAGTCACTTGTGATAGATGCCCAGTGAGATCCATCGCTTGTGCACGTCTCACTCGGGAGACTGTCCCTTTCTGCACCCGCCAAGGATACGTTCTGGGTTTTCTTCGCCCCTGCTCCAGGCGGCGTTTGAACAGGAGCTCCTGGGCAACACTAGGAGGGAAGAAACAGCTCCTGCCGCGCTGCAGATGGGCCACGCTTCCCCACCTTGCACAGAAGATGAGAGCATGGCCTCGGGCGCCAGGTATGTCCCTTTTTGAATCCCGGCCGCGGTCCGCGCTGCTGTTTGCCGGGCCGGTTTCTGAGCTGCCCTGGCTCCATGCTGGTGTTGTCTCTCTGGTGCCGGGACTCCAGCAGCGGGGCGGCACCTGGGTCTGGTCTGACCTCGTGGGGGGAACGCACCCCTTGCAAGGCAGAGGCCTGGAAAGCGAACCCGGAGCGCACGGGTTGATGCTGAAGGGCGCGCTGGGCTGGGGGGGAGGCTGCCGGTGGAGCACGTGGGGACAGACTGGCCGTGCATATCATTCAGACTGAAAACGAGGGAGGGTTTGCAAGCGCTGGAGCAGTCGGATGCCGTGACAGCCTTCCCGGGGGAGCGCTGGCGGATTAGGGGTCCCTGAGGGGCGTGCAAAAGGGAAGGCACGATGCAGTTGCCTGCAGCAGCCGGGGACCGGCCTCGAGGGCTGGAGAGGTCCCTTCTGGCCCGGCGCCCCCGCCCCCTCGGGCGCCCGGGAGCGCCGGCAGCGCACAGTATATTGCCTGCAGTTAAATAGGTCACGCTCGGCTTGGCCAGAAATTTCCAGTTCGGAGCGCGTGGCCTGCTCACCTCCGCCGAAATGACATTCCTCAGCGAGCGCTTCTGCTCCTTGCAGCGGGGCCCAGCGACGGGACCGATTTCACCCCGCGGGGATGCTGATTCCCCAGCGCGGCCCCTGCAGCATTTATAACCCCCGACACCAATAGACGCCGCTGAAACTCGCGCTGGGATCCCGTCCTGCGGAAACCCAGCTGCCGAGCGCGACGGCGAAGCACAAAAGCTCCCTTTCTTCCTTTTTTATTTCTCCACGCTCCTTCTCCTTCGGAGGTAACCGTGCTGCGCCGAGTTTGATCCCCCCGCGGCTCCAACCCTTCCCGCCCCCGAGACTTTGCATATGGCAGGTTGGGATGAGGCTTTAAAAACCTCCGTGGATGGCGCGCACCCCCCCAGCAATCCTCGTGCCCTCAAAATGCACGGCTTCATTTCCATCTTGCTGGCTTCACCCTCAAGTCCCCGACATCCTCAGCCAGGTAGATCGCGGGTCTCTCTCCCCCTGGAGATATGGCAGCGCATCCTTTCCGCCCACTTCTCTGAGCCGGGTCTCGGTGCCTTCCTTGCCGGCCTCGATGCTGCACGTAGCTTTGGCACACGCGTGTGCGACAGGTGGGGGGCAGGTCAGGCTGCCCAGGAGAAGTGCACTGGTTTTGCAGCAGGCCTGGGCGCCGCCGAGGAGCCGCAGCGCGTAACGGGGGCTCTGCGCGTGCCGGCACGTCAAAGGAGCCTCGGGCAGCGCTCGGAGAAGCGTTCCCCGGCGCCGCTCCCCACCGCCCTGCCTCTTCAGGCCCTTCATCCTGCTCCACGGGAAAACCAGAGAGTTGGACGGGAGGCAACTTGCTGCCGCTTGGAGCCGGTGGAGAGTGGAGGCCGTGGGAAACGAGCTTTGCAGCTGGGCACGTGGATGAACGAGCCTTGGAGCGGAGCTCAGGTCCCCACGAGCCCCAGGGAGCAGGCGGGACGGATGAAAGGAAGGGATCTGCTCGGGTCCCCAGGTCACTAGCTCCAGGCTTTGCTTCAGATCTGCACGTCAGACGGTGAATCCAGTGCCGTCCTCCCACCCGCCGGGAGACGTGGCGGTAACTCGGTGCATCTGCTACAAGGGCCGCAGCGTGCTCCGCTTTCATCTGTGGATTTGGGAGTGCCAGGCAAGGGGCTGGGAGGAAAGCGCAGACGTGAGCAAGCGTGGGAGCTGGAGAGTGAATCGGGATGCTGCTGCCTCAGGTACCACGCCGGCCTGGGCCGACTGGCTGGGCTTGGACGCGCTCCCAAGCTCCTTCTCTCCGCCTGGCGGGGCGGCAGCCAAGCACCGCGACCCTGGTCGAGCCCACGGAGGGCCGTTTGGAGCAAGAGCCCCGGGTAAACTTGCAAGCAGGTTAAGGAAGTGCGAAGTGAGCGAATGGACTGTAAAGTAGACAGAAACCTGGCTGGATTGTCGGGCTCAACAGGTCGCGATCAATGGCTCAAGGCCGAGTTGGCAGCCGGTTTTAAGCGGAGTGCCCCGGGGGGGTTTGTCCAACACCTTTGTTAACGAGCTGGGAGACGGCATGCAGCGCACCCTCAGGGATGATGCCACGCAGGAGGGTGCTGGAGGGCAGGGCTGGGATTCAGAGTGACCTTGGCAAATGAGAGGATCGGGCCAAAGCAATCTCATGAGGTTCAACAAGGACCGGTGCAAAGCCCTGCACTTAGGACAAGACAATCCTGTAACCCGGGTACACCCGAGGGTGCGCCCTGTTCTCAACTGGACGGGATGGGGAGGCAGAACGGGGTGCTGCGAGCGGGATGCCAGCATTTCGAGCAGATCCGTCTTTCCTCTAGCCTGAGCCCAAAGGTCTTAACTATATACAATCGATTGAGTTATAATGCGCATAACGTTAAATATCATATACATATATTTACACAGCAAACGTTAACCGATAACCGAGGTCAAGCCCTAAATGACACCATTTACCCATCGCGATAAAGCAATTTCAGCAGCATCAACGCCGTACACCATCACAATGCAACATTTCAATCGCAAAATATAAGGTGCAAACAGGAACAATCTTAATAGCTATTATTCCTTAATACCGCCCCTGACCCAGGGCAAGAGATAGTCCTCCTTCCCGTGGGGTCCCTGGGGTGTCAGCCAGACCAGTGCCTCCCAACTCTCGGCCCGTGCACCGCCCAGGCCCCAGTCAGGCCTTGTGGGCAGGGATAGGCCCAGCCTCAACTTAACTTTTCTGCAGCAATTGGCACCCAAATGCCATCTGCCTTTGTCCGGGCTGAGCAAAATGGGATTTGCTCTCAGCCAGCGGAGACGACCGTGGTGCCCCGAGGCGGTCACCGACGCGCGGCTCCTTCTGCAGCCCTGGTGAATTTGTCACATTTTGATCTCCCTGTGCGTGCTCCTTTTCGCCGGGGCCTCGGCAATCACATTAGCCTCTAATTGAAACCAATTTCGTGCTGTTTAGGAACAATTAAAACGCAGTTGTTCGAAAGGTCAAGTGGGACGGGAGATGGGGATCTGCGCAGATTAAAAAATAAGCTAATTGCAGGTGGAAGGGCACTGGCAGCTTCCCCGGCGGCAAGTGCCAGCCGGAGCGAGCGAACTTGACTGCATTTTCCTTCCTCCTGGGGGCACGGAGGAGCGCGTCGCCCCAGGCTGAAGGGACGTGCCCCGGACCTGAACGATCGAGCTCTGCTCAGCCGACAGAATCCGGCCCCGGTTTGGCTGATTTGGCGTGAGACGTGAAATTAAGACTTGAAAAAAAAGCGCGGCTTGCACTAGCGCAGCCCACGTGGCACGTGGGCCCCGGCCACTTGGACTTTGTGCAGTCCTATTCTAAGGGCTACTGGCTTCGTGCCTTGCACAACGTCACGTGCCCGGTTCTGCCCGGCCGTGTCGCCACGTCCAGAGCAGGCGCCGCAGCAGTGACGCGGCACGTTGCACGTGCACAAGCGGCCCCCGGTCTTGGCAAGCATGCGGAGAGGCAGAGGCCGGCGAGGCCCTGGCGGTTACTGTCAGCTCTCTCGGAGCCTTGCGGCGAAACGACCCGATGGCATTTTACCAGGGATATCGCTTGCAAGTCGAGGGCGGCGATTCTTCCTCTCACTGGGAGGCCTGTCCCCCATTTCGGATGCCGCACTTTGCAAGAGGTAGACAGATTAGAAAGAGCCCAAGATTTCTCCTGGGCGTCAGGAAGAACTGTCTAACGCCACGAGGCATGGTGCCGCAGCCAGGACCTGGGCAGTTTTTAACAGAGATGGCAACCAGCATGAACACTGCCCTGGTATCAGTGCCGTTGGCACACGCTTCCCACAAGAGAAGTTGCTCGGCAAAATCCAGCCGGCTCTGCAGGGTCCATTCACTACCGTAATCCCCGATTTGTCTCGTCCGGAGGAGCTTGCTAACGACCGTTTCCATCTGTGCAGGCTTTAGCATGATATGTATTTCGCGAGCGTGTTTTATTTTCCTGGTCCTTGGAGACCAAAAGATGCATTTGTTTCATTTGCGATGAGCTCTTGTGAGCAGAAAACACCAGCAGAATGATCAATGGGGCGTTTAATAGGAGAATAATCGGGAGCCTCGCCCTTCGAACGTGGCGCTCGTGCGCAGGGCGCAACACGTGACACCAATGCAATGCTGCACGGGAAAGCAGCAGCCTCTGAGCCTCCGATCAGCGCTGGAGCTCAGGCCCATCCCTCTGCCAAGCTGTCGGGGCCTGAACGCCTCCCACCTCGTTTGAAACCAATGAAAGGGAATGGGTTTTTAATGCCGCCTCGTGTTAATTCGTGCAGGTGGCACCGTGTTTGGAAAGGGAAGAGGAAAGCTGCGCAGCAATTACAGAGAGAGCCGGTAGCAACTCACTCGTGGCCTCCAGGGAGGTGCATTTAAAAGTGAGCAGGTGCCGAAAGGTGCACCGTGGGATCTTGGTTTCTTTTGCAACACGAGTTGGGTGGTTTTGGAAACGGGGCTGCATTCCCCCTTCCGTTCCTATGTGCCTTGAAAAATCTACCTGAGAGTAACCCCACGGGGAGCAGATTTCTGATTCTCGAGGGCATGTTCATCTGCGAGACAGAAGCCAGCCCAGAGCCCGTGGCTGGAGGTTAGCGTCTAGAAAACCCGAGTGGGGAATGAGGACTGTAAGCCCTGGCACATCAGGGGCCGGGGGGAGGATATGCCGTTGCTGGTGCTGCCTTAAGGCAGAGGATGTCTCCTGCTTGCGGCCAAGCTGGAAGGCCCTGGGCTCGGTGCAGGGTTGCACGCCCTGCAGAAGCTTGGCCCGGATGCTTGCATCAGTCCCGGTCACGGGCTCATGTACACGCCACGATTTTTTGCCCTTTCATGCGCTGCAACTGCATGTCTGTTTGCACGAGCGGGGTCTCCCGACGCTTTCCGAGTCTTGGTGCTAAGCCTGCCTGGTGTGCCCTGTTGCAAAGCCCCTCTCTCCTTCCCCTTGTGCCAAGCTGTTGGCTGCCAAGGTTTCCCTCTCGGGGGTCCTGCCCCAGACCGGAGGTTGCCCTGCCTCTGCGGTGTCTCTTCTCGAGAGACAAGCTGCCCCCCCTCACACGCGCTGCCAGGAGAGGCACGCAACGCGGCGGCAGGGGTTGGACGCGCTTGCCCAGGCGGCCGGTTCCACATGAAGCAAATCGGCTCCGCTTTGGCCCGTCTCTGATCAGCCGCCGGCTCTCAAGGGCTCCCCGAATGCCCCTGCGCTCCCTCCGGGCCCCTCCTTCGCGCGGCGATGTGAGCCATGAGCAGGACTTCTGAGACAGGCCCAGGCTGGCATAAAAGCAGCGAGATCAAACGCCGGCTCGGCGCCGACGGGGAATATGTGAGGGGAAGGCGGATTTTCAGCTCTCCCTTTGTTGCTGCAGGAAATCTTTGTTCACGAAAGGAATGATAATTCACGCTGGAAGGGGGAAGGAGCCCGTGGCCAGGGGCAGGGGTTGCAGTGCACAACAGGGGGCTTGTCCCCCGCCCTCCGGCTCGCGGCGAGCAGCCCCTGCATGCCCCCGGGCAAACACGGGCCCGGAGCGGCCACCTCGGCGCTGCATGACATGCACGAGGGGGAGAGCTGAGGGGCTGCCACTCCTGCAGCCTCCAGTCGGGGTGGATTCAGATTCACTGGGGCCGCAGCATGGGCCACGGGCTGCCCTACAGCCACGGGCTCCATCCCCGACTGGTCCAGCGGGAGCAGCGGCCGGAGCAGGCTCCCTCCCTCCCCACGCTCTCCCCTGCCCCTCGTCTCCCCCGGGCCGCTGCACGGCGCTGGAGCCACCTCCTCCTCTCGGAGCAAAGAGCTCTGCATCAGCCCATCTGTTTAAAGCCTCTTTGTATGAAGTGGAGCTGGAGCTGGAGAGGCAGCTCCCAATTAATACCCGCAGATTTATTCGTGGGCTGCAATGCAACGGCCCGTGTTTACGACGCGGTTTCAGAGGCCCCTGGAAGTGCTCGAAGTTTCCGAGCGAAGCCGTGATATACGCCGAGTCTCAGCTGGCTGCGCAAATGTGCCCGGCTCTAACGCAAGGCGCTAATCTGCCCAGCGCGGGTTTTTAATGATATTAATAAAATAACTTTTACTTCATTAGGGTAAATTATTGGGTAGCGATGCTCCCTGAGGGCCTTCCTGTTTTCCTTTCCTTCTTGCTTTTCCCCTGCCTTTGGGAGCCATATCAATGATGCTGCTGGAGCCCGCAGGGAGCAGCGCTTCCCACTTTGATGGGATTAGCTAAGCGGCTTTTGGACGCTGCACCTCGTTCTCCTTCACGGCGGAGCGGCCGCAGGCTCCCCTTTTGCCCGGGCGACGGTCGGTGATGAGCACTTCGATCGCGCCTCGCTGCCCCGGCATCGCCGATCCCCAGCCCTTGAAAACCACAGCGCAGGCCTGCAAAGATTCACAACTTTGCCTGGAAAACCTGGAGGGATCAATAATCCCACGTTAATTGATGTTTGTTTCCTCTCTCTTCTGAGCCGCTAGGATTCGCATTTGCAACTGGAAGCTTAATTTAAAACATAAAAAGGCCGAGGAGCCGCTTGGGTAATGGCGTGAGCCCTCGGAGCAGGAGATTTTAAGAGCAGCATTGAACCGGCAGTAAAACGGTGAGAATTAGCCGTGCTTCCACGTGCCCCACGGCGCCGGCACTGGGAACGATCGGGGCCCACGTGGAAGCGAGTCACGTGCCACTTCTGCCCTGAGCATGATGGAGAGGCAGGGAGTGCATTGCCGGGAACCAGGCGTGGAAGCTCGGCGTGGTCTCTCTCTCGGGGCTCATGGGCTCGGGCTGGAGGAAAACCAGATCCTGCCCCGTCTGGGCCCTGGCCGGAAGGGCTTGCTCAGGGCTTGGCGTGACCTTGAATTTCCCCCAGCATCTGCAGCCTGTCAGGTCTGAAGCTCTGCTGCCTGGCAAAGAGTGGCTGCTTGGATGCTGCTTCTGATGCTGGCCCCGGGCACGGCGTGGCGGGAGACCGAGGGCGGGTGCAGACAACCAACCGCCCGGCTGCTGCGTGCGTCTCTGGGGCAGCGGTGCTGTGGAGGGAAGCCGAGGCCGGATCCCCACCCCCAGGCCTGTTGCAGGTTGGCCGCACACAGAGCCAAGGCAAGCCCAGCAGCAGATCCACCCTTGCCACGTGCTCATGCCTCTCCCGGCAGTCTTGGCCCACGTCCCCAGTCCACGGATGACGGTGGCTGTTGCACCCTGAGGCTCGGATGTGCTTGTGGCCTCCACCAAGGGAGCCCTCTGCCTTGGACCTGACCCCCAGGCGGCCTTGGGCACTGTGTAGGGTGGGCAAATGGTAGGCACAGATGGGGGGGTTGGAAAAGAGACTGCCATACCACTCAGGAATTTTATTCCCATTTTGTGCCTTCCTCTGCTTGCCCAGCAGCTGCCTCCAAAGCAGCTGTGCACACAGCTGGAGCTGGAGAAGTTGTGTGTGTGTGTGTCTGTGTGTGTGCATGGAGGGGGTCCACAAGCCAAGGGCTCATGCCACGACCCAGCAGCACCAGCAGATCCCTACATGTGTGCGTGCACACCCAACCCGATCCCTCCTGCAACAGGTGCAGCCGTGAGCCCTGGTTTCACCCGGCTCCCCTGGGGCCACGCTTCCCTCCCGGGGGGGAGCCGCAGGCTGCCTGTGCTGCCGTCCCTGATGCCTGCAGATTTATTGTGCGTAGTAGCAGCCCTGGGAAGCAAATTCCCCCGGCTCCGCGCAGAAATCCTGGCAGCAAACGTTCTGAAGAGCACCTCGGCGCAGCAGCTGTCTCCCTGTCTCCTGCCTGGCGCTTTGTCTCTAATTCTTTAAAATTTATTTC
>JAGPOW010002401.1:404575-429290 GCA_030014935.1 Caiman crocodilus | reverse complement strand
CCACGTTTCTGTGATCCCCACTATGTCTGGGCTGGTGACAGCTAGGAGGAGGGCGAGTTCCTCCTGCTTCTTCCCCATACTTCTCGCATTCGTGTAGAGTGTAGGTGAAGGGCCGTGACTCCTCCCCTCTATTCTGCGCGGGGAGGCCACATCTGGAGTGCTGCCTCCAGCTGTGGGCGCCCACTAGGAGCAATGGGCTCAGGCTGCAGCAAGGGAAGTTGAGGTTGGATGTTAGGAGGAGGGCGGTGCAGCGCTGGGACAGGCTCCCCAGAGCGGCGGTGCAGTCTCCATCCTCGGAGGTGCTGAAGACCCTCTAGACACAGCCCTGGCTGGGACGATGCAGTTGGGGCTGGTCCTGCTCGGAGCGGGGGCTGGACTAGTCGTGACCACCTGGGTGAGGGTCCTTCCCAACCTGAATTTTCTATGAGTCTACGAAATGATGTGAGCTGCCCAAGGCCACGCAAAGAGGCTGCAGCGGAGGCCCCCGTCCGGCGCCTGACCCGCGAGCGCAGCCTCCGTGCCAGTGCGTACGGCGCAGCTGCAGCCTTTAAGGTCATTGCAAGCAAACTAGCCCCGCGTCCCCACACACGCTGTCGCTGTTGGCACTGCCTTGTAGCCCGCGAATGGCTTTGTTTCGCAGAAGGAGACAGGGTGTCGTTCGCCACCTTCCACATCGGAAACGGCAGAAGGAAATATATGCCGTGGCACTTGCAGGCTGTAAGTTATGCCGCAGAGGGCTGTGAAATACTGAGCTGTGATATATGCCGCCTCTTGCAGGGCCCATCAATAACCCTCGCCCGGTGCATTCCCCTCCATTCGGTGACCAAACCGGCACGTGCTTTCGGCTGATTCATGGCCGGTTTACTCTGAAGAGAGGGGCACTTGTCTGGCACCAGCAATGGGACTTTATATCAGATTAGGACTCTCCGCACCCCAGCTTGCAAATGCAGAGCGGCTGCCGACAGAATCGGAGAGTCCCCGAGCGAAGACGGGTCGGCAGGGGCTTAGGCCTTGCAACCCGCCTTCTGTTCGGCTCCCGCATAGAAGAACTAATGGTCACGGGGGAATAAATCACAAGGGGGCCCACGGGCGACGGGACACGCGAGTGTGCGAGCGCACCTTCGCCGCGGCCTTAGCAGCTGGGCGAACAATGCCGCTCCGAAGGGAGCGGGTCTGCCGGCGCGAGCGCAGCACCGGAGGTGTTCTTTCGGAGCCGCCTGGATGAATGCGGTCTTTGGTACGCGAGCTGCGACCGCCTGGCAGGCCACCCGTGTCTGCTGCTGCAAAAGGAGCCCTGGAAACGTCCCTGGCAGTCCAGCGCGGGCTGGCCGGCGTCTCCGCCGCGAGACGGGATGCTGGCACCGGCGCCCCGCGCTCTCCAGCTCTGCTCCTGCCACGCGGCTCCTGGGCTGGGAGTTGAATGAGGGCGGGCGAGGCAGCGGCGAGGATCTCTCCACCCGGCTCCGCTCCGCTCCGGTCACCAGCCGCGGCCTCTCCTTCCTTCTCCATGAGACCCTGACCTTTGCCTTGCTGCCCAGCGTGCTGAGGCCGTGGCCTCTCTCAGCCAAATCTTTGGGTAAAATGCCCCCTGGTTGGCTTCTCCCAGTCGACGTGTAAACGGCAGCGGGCAGCTTGCACGGGCAGGGACTCCGTTTTGCCCCCATTTCGCCCCGACGGGGCCGTGTCCAGCCAAAGCTGCCGGATCACCAGCAATCCTCCTTTCTCCCGCATGGACCGAGGCGCTCGTACACGCGACGGGGCTCGTCGAGCTGAAGCTATCACGCTGAAGTCAAGGCTGTGCCGCAGCTTGCGCTTTTGCATCCGGGAGCAGGACGCACCGCTTCACTTCTCTTTCCCGCTGACATCCCTCCCGTGGCCGAGCACCCTAACCCCGCTGCCGGTGCCGCTGTCCGACACCCTCCAGCGGTGCGTCGGCAGCCTTCCCTCCCCGCGCGCGAGCGCCTTTATTGCAAAGAACCCGCCTTGCGCTCCTCCAGTCTGGGCCCGAGCAACCGTTATTAAAATGCTGCCACGTTCAAGATTTATTTAATCAAATATCGGTATCTTTGCAATTTTGAAAACAAACCCGTGGGGGGGCCCCGACGCACTCCAGCTTTTTATTACTCTACATACATCACCGTGTTGCAAACCGGAGGGGCCTGAGACGGCTGCAAATAGAGACGTCGCGAACGGCCGCGTGCGGCCCCGATCCTCCCAATTCCCTCGTTGGCATGGCTGAATTGCCCTGGAGCCCGCGGCTTGCTGATGAAATCCTCCCCCGGCGGTGCGCCAGTGTGCGCTGCCGCGTCGGCCCATGAAAACTGGGAATGGAGGTGGTGTGCCGGGGGGTGGGTTTCCCTCCTGCAGAGCGATGACTCCAGCGTGCAAGCTGTCTGGAAACATTGGTGCAAAGAGTCACTCCTACGGCACGCTCGCACAGGCCATCAAAATGCCCAGCCCCGAGCCTGCGTGGAGCTGAGCAAAGCCGTCCTGGTCTGGATGACGGCACGTTCCCATCCCGGAGGAGGGAAGGACATTTCTAAAAGCCTCAACACCGGGAAGGGAGTGCGCTGCCGGAGCCTCCGACTGGACAGGCCGTTTAATCTGCTTGCATTTTGGGCTGACTAAACAAGTCATCTAACGCAGCCTTCTCCTTTCATGCCATGTTTTTTTTTATGACTCTTAACACCGCCGGGGGGGGGGAAATAAAAACAAACCCCAACCCAACCCCACAAGCCTTGCGATGCCGCGCTTGTTACCGCGCCTTTATTGTGTGGTTTCTTTTTATTTCTAACCTAACGCGATTCATTAGTCACGCTGCAACGAGCACGTGTTGTGGCAGGAGCCGGAGTCGCTGAAATGATAGAAATCTTCTTGACCCATGTTCCCATGAGAACAGCAAATTTCCTCTGTTTCCAAGACCACGTCGCTGTACACGCGTCGCAGCAGCCCGCGACAGAAAGGCAGTTTAGCAAAACGCGACACGTCCCCCCCCCGCCTTCTCCCCACCTCTCTCCACTGCCGCGTTTAGCTCAGCCGCCGCGAGATGAATGGGAGCCGCGTCCACGCTTCCAGGGAAACGTCCAAGCGGAAATGCTGGTGCTGCCCGTCCACCCGCCCCCAGCGCCCCCCAGCCACGTGCTGCCCTCCGGCTCGTGCCCCCTCTGCCGGGACTGCAAGCCCCGGGCAAAAGGATTCGGGCTGTCGGGTCTATCCTGGCCTCCGCGCCTTCCCTGCACGTGAGCCGGGGGCAGGAGAGAGAGATGCCAGGTGCGGGCCAACTTCTGCCCTGGCCCGCCGCGAGGCAGAGGCAGAAAGGAGCTGCCGCTGGCTGCCCATTTGCAAGCCCGGGGAGGGGGCAGGGACTCACGCGAACACCTGGAAACACCTGCACAGCTTGCCCGTGCCAGAAAGCCACCTTTGTTTCTCTCCCCAACACTCTGCTCTGTGACAGCTGTGATTGGGATGGGCCCAGCAGAGGGTACACACCTTTACCCCATCTCTTTGGGTAACCTGTGCTGGATACGCTCCAGAGGGAGGGGGGAAACCAGAGCTGTCCACATGCCTGCGCCCGGAGACTGAGAACCCCGGACCCGGGTCTTAAACACAGATACAGCCTTCAGCACTAAGTTTACAGTCAATATGCATTTACCGTTTATATGACACGTTTACAATGACGATGCGAGAGGGCAGGTGTGCCGGGTGCTAAAGGACTTGGCCCAATGGTTGAAAAAAAAATCTCTCTATTAGGTTCAGTGGGAGAGAGGAACTTTATTTCCCTCTTAAAAGACAGGGCTCCACCCTCCTACCCCAAATCACTGCCATCAAATCTTTTTGGACGTAGCAGTAACAGCTGTAATAAACCTCCAGCTGCTGCAACAGCAAATTGAAGCAGTCTGCAGTGCCCCGGCTCCCTGCACGGGGATGCCAGGAGGAAATTCACTCTCTTGGAAACTGGCTCCGGTGCCTTGCAACAAGGTCAAGGTCGCCCTTTCCCACAGAGCAGCTTTTGTGCCTCTGACAATGCTCTCACCTTGGGACCCACTCTGAATATTTTAAACCCACATAGCTCCCCCCCGCACCACCTCCCCCGTTGGTGTAAATATAATTCACTAAGGCCCCGTGATAAACCTTTCCCAGAATTTAACGAGGAACAAACAACTGACTCCACAAAGAAAAATCGCGGCCCTCCCTCCGCGTCCTTGAGCGAGCGTGTCCCCTTTGCCAGGATGCGTGCGCGGGGAGCTCGCTGTACGGCCGAGGAACCCTCTCTGGATTATCCACGTTGGGCGACTTCAGCGTTCGAAGGAAAGCACCGTTGCCCAAGGCCGGGGCGTCGGAAGCTGTGATTTCAGCGACGCTTGGGGGGAAATGCGACTTCTCCTGCAGCGTGGGCACCGGGGAGTTTGACGGGGAGGAACAATGGGCGCTTGCACAGACCAAGTGATGTTTTTGTGAGCGGACGGCGAAGAGCGGGAGCCACGGGGGCATCACGGCTGAAGTCGCGGGCCTTAGCTCTAACGTTGCACCTCCTGCCTGGGCTTGCGCCTCATTGCCGGTCTTTCTGAGATGCACGTTTCCACGTGGTTTTGGTGGGCCTCTTTCTCAGCGTCTCCGTGCCTCAGGGCCAAGCTCCTCCCCAGAGGGAGCTGCATTTCAGGAACTGCTATGAACAGCAGGCCCGTCAGGCCAGGCCTCTCCCAGTCTGCTCTCTGGCACCGTGTCAGCACCAGTACAGCCCATTCCATGGTCGGTGCCTAAACCGGCACCCCCACCGGGGCCAGCTTGGGCGACGACGGTGTGTGCATACCCAGCAGGACTAAAGATGAGACCTGTCAAATAGCAGATGAGCTCCCTGGGAGCCGGCGGCCATCCCTACCCAGGGGAGAGCGGGGTGCCACCAGGTCACTTTGCCCGAAGACTCACCCCCAAAAGCAGCAGGAGCCGCGGGACTGACTCGACTCGACTGCAGCCAGCAGCCAGATTCCCTCCAGGCTGCCGTCTGCACCGTGGAAGCAGGATGCGGTCGCGTGGGCACAGGCTCACTTCGGCGCCTGTGCAGGACCGTGCAGGGACCCATGCCGCGGGGTGACGAAACACGCTCCGAGCGTGGCTCTCTGTTACGGGGCGTCACCGTGCGCTGCCTGGTCACGCCGCCGGTGCTTCGTGCTTTGTAAAACTCCACTCGGGGCGACCTATCGGTGCTGTTAATACTGACGGATGGGTGCAAGGTGGCAGGAGCCCGCTGTGGTCTTGTCGTGGGGCCTCAGGATGGATGGGTGGGCAGCACCTAGGCAGACACTGACTGCCCCAGGCGCCGTCGACGGTGCCCCCTCGTCGCCTGCCCCAGGCTCGCTCGCTCGCTCACCGGCGTTCTGCACCACGGGCCGTGCTCCGCCACCTGCATCTTTGAGGTGGGGCAGGGGGGCACTTTATTGCATCGATAGTACTCGCACCCTCCACGTCTGAGCCCGATGGGCCTAAATAGTCGCAGACGAGTCCTGAGTTCTCCCCATTCGCGGTGCCGTGCCATGACCGGTGTCTCCACAGGCCCCCCGAGCCAAGCGCAGCTGAACTGCTGGGCCCCGTACGCATACACGCCTAAAGCAGCGCCGTGGCAAACTCCTGGCAGCCCCGGAAGAATTTTTAGTATCGGACCCCCACCACTTCGCCGGAGATAATGATAATAATTATTATTATTTTCACCATTTTCAGGCCCCCGTTCTATCCAGGCGGCCACCCAGTTCACCCGTGCCTGTGTCCGGCCCTGGCCTCAAGCCAGATGGGCTGTGACCTGGACAGTGGGGGCACCCCGTGGGACAGCGGCAGGGGTGCATGCATTTATTTCTAGCGTGGGGTGCCAGCCAGACGACATGCCAGCGTTTGCATCCCGAAGTTGAGGTCTTTGCTCTGCTCCCCCGTAATCCGATTAAAACGGATTGCAAAATAATTCCTCTCGTGTCTTTTCCCCCCGTCGTCCTTGCTGGCCCGATGCCCAGCTCCCGGGCTAGCAGCTACCAGGCCCTGCGGGGTGCCGACTGTTTTCCTGGCATAGCTCTCAGGTGCGTGAAGGCACTACCTGGTGTTGCACGGCAATAACAGCCACCGCTGTAAGCCTGCCACGTCTGAGTAATTACCTGCCCTTCAGCCCCCTCCTCCTCACGCTACCGCCTGAACTGACAATATCTCGAGCATTTTCATGGGCGCACGCTGTGTTTTTCATAAAGCACAGGACTGGCAACCTCGCTGCAGGATCAATTAGGCAGCCGAGCTGGAGTCCGAGGTTTCCTTCAGACCCCGACTGCAAATATCTCCCCTAGCTGCCACAGAGATGTGGGCAGGCAATAAAGCCTGGGTTTCTCATTAGGTTTTTCTCCACTTTTGTGCAATTCGTTTTTAGAAGGAAGCTCTGTGCAGCGGCGAGCCGCAGAGGTGGAGGCGGCATGGCACGAACGCGCCACTGAGGCCGATGCTGGAATGACCATGTCGCCTTACGTCCAGGTTTCCCTGTTGCAAAGAGGAGGGGAAGCGTTCCTTCCTATAAACCTATTAGCTTAATTGTCCCTGAGGCAATAGCAGGTAGAGGCAGTCATTCCTTTTCATTTACCACAGAATTAATCACACAAGTCGTTACTGCTCTCAAACATTTTCTTCTATTTGATCCCATTTAGGATGCAGTGGGGACGCTGTCGTTAAATGCATGGGGGCCCCCGCAGGCACATTGTGCAGCACATAAACCTGCTAACTCGAGGTTCGGATCGGAAAACCTGCCCGCAGATTTTTGCCTGCCCCTTCAAGACGGAAAACGCAACCAGAAACCCACCCGGTCCCTGGGACGAGCACTTTCCACGGGGTCCGTGTTTCGGTACGTACCCACTGCCTGAAGCTCTGCAAAGAAAGGCTGGGTAGATAGGGCTGGGCGCTAAGGGGTTTTCGTCCAGCACTGTGTTGTGTAGTGCACCGGGCACAGTCAAACACTACTGCATTGGCACAGGTTCATGTTTTATGCTCGCCTAGCACAGGTGTGAGCCCGTCTCACACAGGCGTGTGCTCCACCTGCTCAGCAAGAAGTGACCTGACTGCAGCCTCCCGCGCGGGGGGACAAGACCGGAGTACACAGCCTCGAAGCTAGATGGGGAAGGCACGACTGGCTGGAGCCAGACAACTTCCAGTTAAAACTCAGGCACATGTGTTCAACTGTGAGGGCGATTAGCAGCGGAACAAATTACCAAGGGAAGTGGGTTTGTCATCCCTTGATGAGCTCAGCGCGAGCCTGGATGCGTTTTGGGAAGCTGCTTTAGCTAAAACAACGCAAGATTAACTGGCTGACCTTCAGTGGTCTGTCTTCCATCGGAGATCGAACTAGACAACTTAATGGCCCTGTTTAGTCTTAAAAAGCGACACACATCATCAAACAGAAGAGCAGTTAACAAAGAACCAGACCCAACTTCTGCAGAGAGGTTCGCACCATCGTACGAAGGACAGATTTTATAGGACCTATGGCAACGTCGTCTGGTGTCTTCGGTGGTGGCGATGCAAACTAAACTATGTCCGAGCAGTTTTACTGTAATGTGCCAAAAAGACTTTTAACCCAGCAGGAAATCCTGCTCGTGAAAACACAAACGCAGTTGTGGTACCATACGCAGGAAATCTCGTGGCGTGTACGTGCAGCCTCGGTTGTCTGGCCGTGTCTCCTGAGCTGACACGCGTGTGTGTGAGGCTTTCAAATCTTGTCTTCAGCGGATTATTTGCACTTTAACAGTCAGGGGATGGCTTTTTTTTTTTTTTACATTTGCCAAGATTCAATTGAACAATTTGAGGTTGGAAATCTTTACTGCTTTTGTGCTGTGCAAAGAAAGGGAATATTTTGGGTGGCGACTCTCAGTCACAGAGAGGGAGAGGCGAACTGCAAGGAGGAAAAAATAGAAGCGTACAGTCGCATGCTTTTTTTGAAACCTAGTCAAGACTGCTCATTGCAATGTGCACAGGGAAAAAACATTTCAGCTCCTCGGAAAGAAAATACGCTTGTGAAATCTTTGGTGGGCAGCTGAGCTGCGAAGGGAGGAAAGTGAGAAGCAAGCCTGCCTTTGCCTTCCAGATAGGACCACACGGGTCTGCAAGAACGGACTAAACCTCTAGAAAACTAAATCTACACGTTATTCAGACTCAGAGGTCTTTGCAACAGGGACGGTCTCTCTATATCTCCAATGACCTCAGTGCAGCAGGGCTCCAGTTTTGGTTGGAATATGCATACATTACTGCCATCTAATAAATAATGCTAAAAAGCATTATAGGCAAAGAAACTGTTCTTTGGGTGAATGTGATCTCTTTTATTACAGCAACAAAATCAGCAGAAACATTGCTGGAAAAATTATTTAGTTGGTCTAATAAAAGACATCCCATTTCCCCAAAGAACCGTTTCTGCCTATGTCCTTAGACCAACACGGCTACAGCCAGCACCCTCGAGACATGAAAAAAGCCTTTGATGCATGGAAGAAAGCTCTTTCTGTGGCATTTCAAGAACAAGACAATGCTCGTCACCTCTTGGGTGCGTGTTAGAGAGCGATCCAGATCATACCCCACAGCTGCGAGCTCCGGGAGACGCTTCGAAGCCACATCCCAGCAACTGGGTGTCCACATCGCGGGACGCTGAGTGCACGGCACGGCACGGCACGGCACGGCACGGCAGCTTTGGGCTCTCCCCCCCGCGGGCCGGCGTCGTCCAAGGGCTGGCGCTCTGGGAGGAAGGAGGAGGTCGATGCCGCGTGGGAGCAGACCCAGCACACGTTGCTGACATGCCCCGAGGGGAGAGCGGCATCTTTACAAGCGCAGGCCGTCTTCCCCAGGGCATGCATTAAGTTCAGCCGCAGGGGACGCAGCCAGTTAGACGTGGGAGACAGCCGGTATCGGCGTCCAAAGGAGAGCGGCAGCAACAGCAGATGTAAAGCACCTGGCGAGGGGTTGCTCTTGGTCTGCAGAGACCCGTGCTCTGCCTCAACGCCCAGCCCCAGGGTCTCTCCCTTGGTGCTAACAGGGCTTGTTGCCCCCTTGCCACTGCTTCCAAGCTGGGCTGCCCTTGAGCCAGGGTGCATCTCCCCTTCTGCCCCACTTCGGTGTACTCAGAGATCTGCTTTCAAGTTGGTGCCAAACCCTAGCCAAACTCGGGTGGGCAAGCCCCAGTGGCGGCCTGCCTCCCTTCGCGGGTTCTGACGGGGAAGTCTTCAAAGCAACAGGGAAAGGTCCGGGCGATTGAGGGCCGCTGCAGAGCAAACTGACCGCAGGAAAATGCTTCAATGCCGGAAGAAGCAGGATTGCTCAGAGCTGCCGGGCTCTTTGCACGGTCAGCTTCCCATTCAGCAGGGCAGTCGGGGGGGCTTTCAAACCGGAGTCCAAGCTGGGGGGCCGTAAGACGAAGATCGCTGTTATCCACGGTCCTCCTACGAAACCACCGCATGGCCTCTTTTGCCGTTCCTGAAAGGCCTTGGCCTGAGAAAGGTGTTTCAGGAGCATCCATTAAATTAAAACCGAAAGAATATGACGTGTCACACATTTTCATCCTGCCATTTGTTCCCCCCCATCTCCCTTAATACCGTCCTCCTTTGGCCGAGGCACGGGATCAGCGCTCGTCCTATGGCCCTTGTGCGGCTTACCCCGACCTCTGGAGTCACCAGCCACCTCGGACACGAGGCCTCGGTGAAAGACAGCGATTGCAAACCGGCCGCTCAAACGAACCGGCTTCCCTGGAGCTCGGGGGCCGCCTTTGTGCCGCTGACCCGCCGCGCGACACACGGTGCTTGCCCCCCCGCGCCGGCCCCAGGGATAACGAGGGCGCTTGGACATGTGATGCCATTACCATGTACACATGATGAAAATGTCCCAGTGTGGCTTAGTGGCATCACTCTGTACACGTGCAAGAGCTTTGGGGGGGGCAGTTGTTAAATGAGTTTGTACCGTTGCAAACTATAAAGTACACCGGGATGCAGTTTCGTTTGCAATGATGCCTTACAGCTGCGAGTCAGCTTGTTCCCCTGGGCACGGGAGAGGCGGGCAGGCTCCACAGGAAAAAGGATCGGGCACCTCCTGCAGGCAGAAGCGACGAGGAACCTGATCTTTTCTTCTTCTGTTTTTGGCAAAGCCTGCCTGCCTCTCCCACGGCTGGGGGCGAGCTGCCGGCAGGCCGAGTGTCCCGTGAGCTGTGGGGGACCCCGGTCCGTCCTTCCATAGTGGCAGCACCCCACGGGGTGCTGCCCTGGTGGGGCTCAGTGTGCTGTGGAGGGGCTGGCTGGGGCACGAGCTGGCAAGCAGCCCTAGCAATGAAGCACCCTGTGCCCCAGCCAGCCCAGTTGGCCTCTCAACTCCAGAGCAGGGTTGTATTTACATGGGTTAGCTGAACTTCCGCCCCAGATCCCCTTCAGATTCAAGTTCATTCACACACCCCCAGCATCCCAGGATGCTTTGCACCTCCCCACAAACCCTCCCTTGCATGGTGGGTGGGCTAGCCTTGGCCCAAGCTGTCTGCTCCAGCTGAGCAGGAAGGTGTGCTCTAGAAAAAGCCCCCCGGTTTCCGGCCTGGGCCAGGCGTATGGCTGCATTTCCAGACTCAGAAGTGAATGTCTGTTCATTTGCTTATTGGTTCAAGCTACGCAGCTTAAGCTAACCTGCAAAGACTTCATTGATTCAGCCTCAGGCTTTCTGACTGTCTGTACTTAGCCTTGATGTCTGAGCTCCACCTGCTCCAATGTTACTTGAACTCAGTGGGAGCTACCAGGCAGAACTGGAGTGCAATTAAATAACAGAGCAACAAACAGGAAGTCAAAAATAGCACTTTCCACCCAAGGACGTTGAAAATAGTGACCGAACAGCGCTGGGGAGGCCACATCTGGAGTCCTGTGTCCAGTTGTGGGCCCCCCACTACAGAAAGGATGTGGACAAGTTGAGAGAGAGTCCAGTGGAGGGCAATGGAAATGGTTCAGGGGCTGGGAGACAGGACTGGTGAGGAGAGGCCTAGGGAAATGGGCTTAATCTGCAGAAGAGAAGACTGAGGGGGATTGAATAGCAGCCTTCAGCTCCCTGAAGGGTGGTTGCAGAGAAGATGGAGCTGGGCTGGGCTCAGTGGGGGCAGATGACAGAAAAAGGAGCAATGGGCTCAAGCTGCAGCAAGGGAAGCCGAGGTTGGATATGAGGGAGAACTTTCTCACTAGGAGGGTAGTGAACCACCGGAGCAAGCTCCCCAGAGAGTGGTGGAGTCTCCATCCTTGGAGGTCTTGAAGACCTGGGTAGACAAAGCCTTGGCTGGGATGCTGTAGCTGGGGCTGGTCCTGCTTGGAGCAGGGGGTTGCACTAGATGCGACCTCCTGAGCTCCCTTCCAGCCCTCATTTTTCATTCTGTGATTCTATGAACAGAGCAACCAGCCTGTGCAACATGTCAGTGGTCTCCTACAGCAGCGGTCCCTGATCTTTCTGGGTGCATGACTGTCGCAGAGCACTGAGGTGCCCTGCTCCTAGAGAGGGGAAACTGCCAGGGAAAAGAGCCCTAGCAGGGGATAAGGAGCCCACCTGTGGGTTGGCAGGGCAACTGGAGGGAGCAAACGACCCACACCTGGCAGCGGTCAGCTGCCTGTAGAAGGCAGGGCCTGGCTCCTATAAAGCCCAGGAGCTGAGGCCAGGCCAGCTCCCGGCCAGCAGCCAGAGAGGCAGGAGCTCCCCCAGCCGTGAAGCGAGAAGCAGTGACAACCGCAGGTGCTGCCTAAGCCAGATAACAGAAGGCAGCTCTAAGATGTCAGAGCAATGTGGTTATAGCCAGGCGGCTTATAGTTATGTTGTAGCCTAGGGGCTTGTGCTTTTGTTTTGTTATGACACCGGTGGTTTGGGTGAGGCTATAAGGGGTTGGAGAAGGCCTCAGGGGGAACCCACAGCGGACTGTGAGGACCCCGGTGCCCAGGAGGGCACAGCATATGGGGTGTATAGACCCCAGCCCTAGAGAGGGGCACTTTTTAGTGTGGCGAGCTCCAGATAAGGGGGTGTTATTGAGAAGCCCAGTGCAGGCATGGCGAGCCCCAGAGAGGGGGCAGCACTTACAAAGGCCTGTGGAGAGGGCCTCAAAATAACCTCAAAGTAATGTGGTGTAATTTGCTTCTTGGGTGAGCCCAAGTTTGGGCGGTAACCTTTCATGACAACTGCTAACACCTTTTGATCCCATAGGGTAACAGCTATAGGACAAGATTGTGAGCGTCTCTAAAGCCAACAGATTAGCGTAAGAGAAGACATAAAGGAGCGCGCGTGTCAAGTGACCAGCATGAAGGATGGGGCAGAAGGACCATCGCTGTACCACACCTGGACCCCGGACTCCCAATGTGAGCAAGGACCGGATCCTGACCAAGGGGCCTTCCTGCTAACCCCTCAGACGGCATTGATCAGGGACGCCTGACTTTGCTGGAACAACTTGGCGCACACCTGGTGATAAGCTGCCAACCGCATGTGGGAACTCCTTGTCATTCTGTCTGTCTGTCGTTATCATTCACTATTAGCTCTTTGCTACTGTACTGTCTGTTTGTCGCATTGAACTTTCTGTTAACTGTTGTACGCCAAGCTATAAGTAAATTTGCCTTTGCTTCACTCCCGACTCGCCGCCTCAAACCCGAACCCAGCAGCCTCACAGCTGATACACTCACAGTGCCTAGCCAGCCTGTGACACCGTGGCACTCGCACCCTCCCCTGGTAAATGCTGAGAGCCGTGCTTTGGGACCACCGGTGCCAGGCCCTCAGCCTGCAGAGAACTCGCTGCTGCCCATGCCGGCGAGCATGGAGAGGTGCAGTTCAGCACTGTGGGACAACTTTCTGGGGTCCAGAGAGAGAAAGAGCCCTGTCTCCCTCAGTGCTCTCCTCCCCTGCACTGGTACTCCAAAGCTATGCTTATAATTTGCAGCGCAGCAGGACTTTTTGACACCAGGAGATGCTGATGTCAAAAAACCCTGTACCTGATAAGTGGCATGGTGTACGTGGCAGCACCGAAACCAGAGCCTGGACGGCCTGAGCCACACTCCAGCTGCTGTCCAGGCTCTGTATGCTGGATCACTGCTGCTGGGCCCCAGGAGGCCCCCAGGATCCCCACCAGGGTTGCTGGGGCTGGCCCCAGCCTCCCCTGCCCCACCTGGGGCAACCTGCCATACTCCAGCATGCACATGCACCCGCGTTCCCCAGGGACAAGTATGTGCAACTGCCATTTGTCCCTGGGGAAGCACACATGTTCACTCTTATTTATTTATTTATTTATTTAATTGGGGGGTGGGGACACACACACACACACACACACACACACACACACACACTTATATATATCTAGCATAAACTTTCCATCACACACCTTAAAGCTCATTGAGAAACTGCGTGTCCATTAAAATAAATGTGCCCCCGCGTGCCCACCCGCCACCCTTTCCCTAACCCCATTGCAACGGGATGCGCCCTGAGAAGCCAGTGCAGAGCCAGGACGAGCCCTTGCACAGAACAGGCAGGCGAGCGGCAGCAGCCCTTTCAGCCCCGCGAGTCGAACGCTGGGCAGATAACTGCTTCTGCACAGGGTGATGCAGAGCCAGCCCCAGCGGTGCACCTGGAGCGAGGAGCTGCATCTGTACAAGCTCAAGTCTTGGGAGAAAAGTGAAACTTTCCCACTGTGCCAAGAGGACCAGCCCGCTAACCTGGCGCGAACGCAGCTCCGGGGTGCCCGGACTACCTCCCGGCCCAGAAGCAACGTGGATGCGTTCCCGGAGAGGATGCCAGCTGCTGATTCAGGATCAACGTCTCAGATTCAGGGCAAAAGTCCCATTTCAGGGTGTCCTTAAGGCACTGGGAACAGAGGCCCGAAATCTGGGACCGTCTCAGAAAACCCCGGACAGGTGACTGGCGCAGTGTGGAGCACGGAGCCGATTTCACACGGGCAGAGTGCAGTCTTCTCCGAGGAAGTCAGAAACCCCGATGAAAAATGACACGCCAGGAAAATCTCAGGCAACGTATCCCATTCTAGTTTTATGACTCCATTTGCAGCGGTAACAGGTTAGACAGCATGACAGAGAAAATTATGGCCCCAAACTGCGGGCACGGCTTCTGTTTGCAGCGACAGCTCAACACACCCAGCCAACACAGCTACGCTTTAGACTCACAAACCCAGAAAACTAGACTTTTTCCCTTTCTGCCTGACTGCGGCTCTGCTGGGTAATGCAAGCAGCAGCGAGAGCCGCACACGGGTGTTGGCAGGGTTATGGCTCTGTGCGGACACATGCCCTGTCTCTGTTGTGTAGTTGTTAAACCAGGCTCTTTTTAGCAGAGAGCGGAACGAGCCGGGCACGGCACGGAGAAAGCCATTTCCTGGTAACAGGAAGATGCTGTTTGCCTTGATTGTCTAAATCTGTCCCCCCGCTCATGCAGCATCCAGCCAGGGAGAGTCAATAATAATAATACGCATAAATAATGCTGAGATCCGCTCTGCCCAGAGGACTCCAGCACTGTACAGGCGCAGGGAGGGGCGAGATGCCGGGGAACGGCTTGGCGTGTCTGCACCGAGACACTTCCCCGCTCCCTGGAGAGCGGCATGTTTCCAGCTCGAGCTGCCTGGGAATCTTTCAACAAAACATTTTTCTATCAGAAAAAAACCCACCTCCTTGTCAAAACTTAAATAGCACGCAGGAGTTTGACAGTGCAGCATCCGAGCGCCGGGAGGAGGCAGGCAGAGCCCGAGCATCCCCCACACGGCTGGGATGCAGGGTGCGCAGGCTCCAGCTCTGCCGCCTCGGGGGGGCTCCACTACAAGTGCCCTAGGGCGCTTGTACACGCTGCGTATTGCACACGTGTTGCAACACATGTCTCTTAGGGCACTTGTACATGGTGTGTATTGCACACGCGTTGCGACACGTCTCTTAAGGCGCTCGTACATGGTGCGTATTGCACACGCGTTGCGACACGCGTCTCTTAGGGCACTTGTACACGGTGCGTACTGCACACGCGTTGCAACATACGTCTCTTAGGGCGCTTGTACATGCTGCGTATGCATGCATACGCGTTGCAACACATGTCTCTTAGGGCGCTTGTACACGCTGCGTATTGCACATGCGTTGCGACGCGTCTCTTAAGGCGCTTGTACACGGTGCGTATTGCACACGTGTTGCAACACACGTCTCTTAGGGCGCTTGTACATGCTGCGTATTGCACACGCGTTGCAACACGCGTCTCTTAGGGCGCTTGTACACGCTGCGTATTGCACACGCGTTGCGACGCGTCTCTTAGGGCGCTTGTACACGCTGCGAATTGTTTATGTACACAGCATGAAACGGGACAAACACTGCCGTTTCGCTGGTTTAGTTGTGCGAGCAAATACACGCTCATCGACAGGGCTTTTTCGATGGTAGGTTTCGATTTACCCTGGCAAGTTCGACCACCTCAGACACGTTATGGTTTTACTGTGGCCAATTGCTCCAGCAAGTTTAGTTTCTACCCGCTGGCTGCTCTGGGGTGATTCCTCACTAAACTGTTTGGCAAAGACAAAACGGTCTCAGCTTGAACCCCATATTTTCGCAGGATGAGGACCGAAAGCCCCCAAAGCTCAGTCCACACCCAAGTCTGTTTCTGTCGAAGCCCACAATATAGACAAAGACCAACTTCCAGCTGCCCCCCCTTGCTCCAACAACACGAAGAAAAAAGACTCCCTGTCTGACTGTTATTTCAAACCTGTAATTAATTAAGATGTATCCTGCCTTGTCGACCAGTAATGCGCTCAATCAGCTTGTTTATATCTTAAAGAAAATCATTTCTATCATTCCCTTAACTCCGGCTCGTGCTTGCTTGAAATATGACATTGCTATCTCTGCCGCACAATAATTTATGGCCCCTCGCTCGTGTCCCTTGCAGCTTATCCAGTCCTGTTTGTTTTACGTCTTCGCAAGATAAATTGGAGATCTGCTTGAAATTAAAGATCAATGGCCAATTTAACTTTCTTTTTTTTTTCCTTTTCACTTTTAACTGCCACCAAGTTTGTTCTCTCTTAAAAATAGCAGCGGCGCAAAGCCCCCGCTCGCCTGGCTGACTGGGGAGGCAGGGCGCCGTGGAAGCCCGAGGGCAGCGGCGAGGGCAGGTCTGCATTAGTGCCCAGGGCTTGTGGATGCCCCTTCCTGACTCCCCTCCCATGCCTGTGGCTGGCGCTAGCATGGCACGGACGTGCGCTGGCCTGCCGCTCTGTTATTGCCACCTCTGTCCGGCTTGCGCTGATGGAGGCACGGTAGTGGGTTAGCTGCATTTTGGGTCCGACCCAGCCGGGCAGTTCAGACCTTCCCGGATGGACAGACGAATGAAGACAAAGGCCAGCAAAAACCATCCGGGAACGGCTTCTCCCCATGCAATCTGTTGCCAGCTGAGAGGCCAGGATAGCGTCGCGTCGGGGTCAGCTAAAGGCAGCCCGGTGTGCAGGCCCTTCCCACCCCTTCCTGAGACAGCAGCTGATTTCAGAGCTAAGAGGAACAGGGCAGTTTGGAGCAACCAGTTCAGGCTCTTGGCAAACCCAGGCAGGGATTAGTTACGCTTGCTGCCTGTTTTCAAGATCTTTATTTCTTCTAAATTTTGCGACTGGGGACTAAAAATACAAGTGGAAGCAGGGAGAGTGTCATCATCGCAGCTCCGGGCACCGGCAGGGTGGGCGCAGGCCTGTCGCCCCTTGCATTTCCTCTGCTGCAGGATGACAGGGTCGCGGTGCAGTACTCGGGTCTCTCAGGCGCCTTGCACCCCCAGGCCTGCAAGGAACCAGTCGCTTAGGGCAAGTGCGTGTGTGCGCGCGTGCATAGGTACAAGCCTGTAAGTGTCTGAGACATCAGCAAACAAGACATCTCTGCTCCTTCCGCAGCTGCTTTGTCTCCCCGTACGGCCCTGGCGATCCCCCTGGCAGGCGAGGAGAGCGCCTCGGCGAGTCAGGCTTTAATGGAGACGCTCTCAAGCTCTGCTTGTTTACTCTTTTAATGAATTTAACTCTTCATACCTGTGCCCCACCTCCATTCAGCTCCCCAGTCCCAGGGTCGCGGCTCGGCTGGCATCGGTGCCGGCGTTCGGATTGGGGCACTGCTTTCCTCTTCGTGAAAAGAAAAGGCAGCTTTTTTTCCCCTCTAATTTTATTTTCCATTTGAAAACACGGGGAGGGGGGGGGGGGGATCGACCACGAGAACCAGTCGAAAATCAAAATAAAACCAAAGCAAACGCCCGGGAAGAGCAAAGCCCTCGACCCGCGATGTGGGGGAAGCAGAGAGAACGGGAGGCGTTGGGTTGTCGTGGAAACGGAGGTGGAGCAGTAACGAGGTTACCACGATGGCTCTAGTTTGGCTGCTCTTTTAATTGAAATGCATCTTGCTCGAGGAAGGCCAGGGCCAGGGCCTGATGCCCGCCGGGAAAATCCTGCCCTGTGGATGTCACCGGCACGGAGCCGGGCCTCCTCCGGCAAGGGGGCTGGCTCCGGGGTAGCCTGCCGGGCTGCACGCCCCGCTCCATCCCAGACTGCACGTGCACCCGAAAAGGTCGCTGCATCCCTGGGAGCCGGGGGAGATGAAATTATTAGTCTTTCCTCCGCCTCTGCAGCTGGCGAGCTCCTGGAGGCAGGGGTGTCCGTGCGGCGGGAGGCAGCACAACCCCGAAGTTCGACCGCTGAACTTTTCTGCAGACCAGCAAACACGTTTCCATGCACAAATGCCAGCCCGTTTCACGTGGCTCTGCCTCAGCTTGAAGCCCAGGGGCTGCAGGGCTCCCGACGGTCACCCGATGGTCTCGTGCTCCCGCGCTCCTCCGGCGGGCGAGCCGAGCCTGCACGATGCAGCACGGGCGCTCGGCCGGCGCGGGGCAGACGCATCGCAAGTTGGCGCGGGACAGTAGTTCGGCCTCCAGCGCTACAGCCCAAGACAGAAGGGGGCTCCCGTGAGCCTCGCCCACCGCCGTGCGTGGCACAAGCGCTTCACTGCAGCCAGCTTGCCCGTCAAAGACCGCCACGGTGAGCTCTGAGAGCAAGCGGTTCTCAGCTAATCCACCAATTTCTACCAGGCCGTGGCAGCAAGAACTTTTCTCCCAGTGATGCTAACGAGCTAAAGACAGAATCCGGTGTCTTTCTGCCTTGCCTTGCTTTTTCAGGGCAATTGTGCCAGGCAGTCAAGACAAGTCTTAGCGTCCCCGCTGCTCGGTGGATGATTGCCGCTCCCTGGGGGCTGCTGCTCCGGAGCGGCGTGGGTGCAGGCGGCTCAGCCGTTCGGGCTTGACGGCGCGTGCACGGGGCAGGGGGCGGCCGCCCGGGCATCAGCCTCTCATCCCTGCAGCTGGCAGCTCTGCTCCCGGAGGAAGGATGTGGCCGAATGGAGAGAGTCCATAGCAAAGCAGTGCAGCGCCGCCGCCTCGGCCTCAGCCTTCGCTTCCACCATCCCTGCCTGCCTGCGACCACGCACGTGAACGTGCTGAGACAGGGAGGTATGATAGTGTGAGAGGGTTGTAAGGGCCTAAAACTGGCAGCATATTTTGGGCTGGCAATGCAGACTTTGCTCCAGAGCGGTGGATGAGTGTGTGAGGGAGGGTGAACTGTGTGGGCATGTCTGGACGCACACACACGGGACAGCCGGCATCCAGGTGCCTCGCGTTCGAAGAGGGGGATGAGCACCTGTGCGCCGTTACGCCAGGGCCCTCTGGGCACGTGCCTAGGCTAGCTCGCCTCTCGCTAGTGGGGGTTAATTTGCCGTGCCGGCGCGCGTGCTGCTGCAGCCGGACCCAGCTTGTTCTGAAGGGCTTGGCTTAGCTTTATTAACCTGACAACAAAAGACTATCGTCCCCAGGGCAGCGCTTTTCAAAGCAAGGGCTGTCCAGGCCTGTTAGCTGGGTCCAAACGTGTGGAAGGCGTGAGCGCGAAGTGAGTCCCTCGGTGGCACGGCGGCGTTTTCCGCAGAGCAACCCACTGCCGAGATGCAGGGCACCGCGTGCCAGTCCCCGCTCCCATCGCTGCACCCCTCCCGGGCACAGGCGTGCAGCGTCAGGGGTGCGCTCTGCCTCCGAGGGCCTGATCCGGGACACAAGAGCTGGCGTTTTGCTCACTCCGCCCATTTAAATCCAAGGGCGAGATTGCTCCATCGCCTCTCCGAGGATCAGGTGGCTCCACATGAGGATGCTTAAAAACGGGCAAACCCTTGCAAACGTGCCGGCTGTTGCAACGGGCACAGTCACCGCGCCTGGGCACTGCGAGCTGGTCCAGGCTCCCCAGGGACCCCGGGCAAATCGCTGTATCTCTTGCACTGTGCTTCCATCCATAACACAGACCCCCTTTTCTTACCTCCCTGCATTTTTGGACCGGGGGGTGTTGAAAGCGTGGACTGTCTCGGGGCCGGGAACAACGAAACCGGTCTGAAACTCGGGCCTCTGCCGCCTTCAAGCATTTCCCTTTAAATGCTGACTTCTTGGCACAAAGCCGTGTGTTACAGCGCAGCGTTCTCCTAGATTTAATGCTGCTCCTGCCTGGGTTAATGCAGACAGATTAGCAAGTGTTTCATTGCTCACCGAAACCTCCTCAGGCAACGGAGGTATTAAACATCAATAACTGACAGCAGAAACCCCACAACAGCGGGCAAAAACCCAGCTGCACGCGACCCTTGGTTTATAAAAGCCGAGGAGCTTGTTGGAGCGGGGGCCCTGGTTGGGAAGACGGAAGAGCGGGAGATGAGGTTTCTCCAAATTAAAAATGCAAAGCGTGCGTTTGGTGGCGAACGGGGAACCCAGATAGCTAAGCGCGAGGGGCACCCTGCTTCATGAATCTAATTTGTGCTCACAGAAGATTTCACTGTGATTAAGTCTCTTTCCTCTTCATTGATCTCCTTTGGTAAGAGATGCTTCCAATTTCCTCCTCGACACAGACCCGAGCGAGGCAGCACTTATCTTGCAGCAGCAATGGTTCACGGTGTGCACAAATGGCAAAAGTAGGAACGGCTTAGAAATGAGCACTCACAGGCCAGATACTACACTACCGTGCACGCTGGTTGTGTCTATACGCTGGCTTAAATCTGCTGCGCAGCGAGCGGGAATCGGCCAGCGTCTACACGTACAGCCGTGAGAGCACACCGATGCTGTGTGTGGACTGACTTGGGCCTGACGCTAGTCCCAAGGCAGTCTACACATGCTGTGTTACTGCTCAGTATGGCGTTTACACGGGAGTTACTGCGCAGTAAATAATCGGGCGTACATCTGACACCTGCATAATGGGGTACCAAATTTACACTCAAGTCAGCGTGAGTCCCCATATTTCCTGTGCAGTACAGGCGTGCGTGTGTAGGCGTGTGCACCCGCACTGCACAGTAATGCTGCTTACCGCGCAGTAAATGTGCACGTGTAGACGTGCCCGCTGTGCAGTGGTTTTCACCAGTGTCAGGCGAGTGCGAAGTACTGCCCCCCCTTACACCAGTGTTAAGCAGCAGGACTAATTGCAGGGTTGGCGCTGGCTGGGGCCTGGACGGGGTGGACATCTCCGCAGGACGTAAAAACTAACGGCCCACAGCGGCTGGGGCTCCACGTGCAGCCACCAGGACTCGCCAACATCCAAGCTAGCACAGCCAAGCCACAAACCCCGGCGAGCAAACCCCGGGTGACCTGTACTCCTGGCAGGGCCGGGGGAATGTTTAGTATCAGACCCCCCGTCACCAGATATAATGATAGCAATAACGGGACAACAGTAAAGACCCAACCATTCTCGGGCCCCCTTTCTGCCTGGGCCTCGCGCGGTTGCCCGGTTCGCCCGTGCCTGGGTGCTGCCGTGCGAGACACCTGCGAAGAGCAGTGGGCGAGCGGGACACGGAAAGCACTCGCGGGTACGTTACTGGGTGCTGAGCTTCGCAGCTCTGAACAGCACGCGAACGTGTGGCAGGCTCCGGCCCGCGGCCTTTTCGACTGAAATCAATGCTTGCTTATAGGCAGGTTAGTATTTCTGCACGCGCCGCAGGATCGCTGCGCCGAAAACCAAGGCACGGCGCTGCAAAACAAAGGCTGTCGCACAACTGTCACGCCAGCAGCTGCACCTGTCTTCCTGCTCCTAAGAAGCCCACGGTCCATGGGATTAGCACTCTAGAGATGTAACACGCGGCTCCTGCTATCGATCTCACCCGTTGGCTTTCTGAACTGAGGCTGGTTCTGCACGATTCGTCCTGCTATCAGCCGCTGTGCTGCAATGTCATAAGTCGTGAGTAGCTCGAGGTGACTTACAGAAGGTCGCCATCCATACTAGCCATACGCCACGGAGGAAACGAGAACAACGTGGGACCAGTCTGGGAGTGCAACCCATAAACGCTGACCCTCGGGCCGGTGCCGGAGCTGCCGGCCATCCCCGCCTCCCGCGTGCACAGGTTTTGTGCACGCAAGGGCAGACTGGCTAGTCAGCCTCGGTGCCCGGCCCAGGGTAGGGTCCTCAAGGGGCAGGCGGGGATGGAAAAAGGGCCAGATTCTCAGTTGCACCAACCCGTATAAATCTGGAGCAAGACTGAGATCAGCGCAGTTCCGACTTACTGCAATCCCGCTGAGACCGGAGCATCTAGCACGGTGCTAAACAACAGCACCTCAGATAGGACGCTAACCACGTCTGTCAGCTCCACAGGTGTAAATGCAGACGCACCCCGCCTTCCACCCCTCCGGCTACTGTCTCTGCCCATCCGTCTCTACTCCTCTCCGCATATACACACGCAACAATACATCTCTTCCTATCCGTGGGTCCATCCTGTACCCCTCCCTCCAGCTACCGCCTTTACCCGGTCACCCATCCATCTTGTATCCTCTCCACATGTATGCGTGCAACAACATACCTGTTCCTATCCGTGGGTCCATCCTGCTCCCATCTCCACGCTCTCTGGGCCCCCCAGGAATCACGGCTCCCAGAAAGCAAGCTCACGTTTTGGCGGCGCAGCTGTCAGCAGCTGTTGAGAGACATACTTGCTCCGACTCGCGTGTGAGCCCAGGGGCTCGTTAAGCTTCGGTAGCACAATGAGCTCTTAAAGTAAAACGGATTATCGTCAGCTTCTCGATAAGGCTGCCAGGCTCACTCCGAGCCTTTACGTTTTCAAGGGAGGGAACAGGGAGTCGCTAAAAGCTTTTTGGGGTGGAAACGCGTCCGCTGCGCGCACAGAGGCTCCAGCAGCCCGCGCTCTCGGACATCGTCTGGTCCTTGTCCTCGGCGTAATGAATTGAGGTGGGCCTTCGCTTGCGTGTGGGTGAAGTGACACCGGGTTAAATGCAATCAGTGAAACCACTACCAACATCTGATTGATTTGCAGAGGCTTGTTAAAATACTCTCAGCATTCGAGGGGCCTGGTCTTCCCCCGCTGCTGGGGCAAGAGCTACAGACCTTCGACTTGGGAGCTGTAAGCGTCCCTGGAGCAGGGGTTGACAGCCTTGCTCATAGGACTACGACCGTTGCTTAAAAGGTTTAAAACTGGACCGCGAGCCGCTCCTTTCTCCCCAGCCCCACGGAAGCGCGCAGCAAGGCACGTCCCTGCCCCGGCCACCCGGAGCAGCGCACAAGGTGCGATTTCATCTGACATTAGCTCGGATGAGCCGGACTCGTGTCACTCCGCCATTGCCTCCACCTTCTTCAATTACCCAGGCTAGCGCCCACAGCTAGCATCATCGTGTGCCTGGACAGCTTTGTTTCGCCGGCGGCATGTGGCTCTCAGACAGACTGTGCTGACGCTACTGGCTAGATGGGAGACGGAGAGGAAAATGCCTGGGCTGTAGGCTTGTCAAAGACAGGCTCCGTGGGGGATTGAAGGGAGAGAACGAGCCACGTCCCAAGCTGTTCGGGGCATCAGAGCGACTGCCCTCTAAGACTTGGGCTGCTTATGGGGGCACGGACCACCGTCCTGTCCTCGGTTTGTACCCATTTTCCAGTCCTGAGGCAAGGCCGGCTTCTGGGCAGTACTGCGACAAGAGCAATAACATTTTGTGCTTTCTTTTTGGAAGGACCTTTGCACTTTCAACACAAGCCGAGCATTTTTCGTGGACCCGTCCAGCATCAGCGGCGAACCTTGCAGACGCTTGGTCGTAGCTGACCTGCAGATAAAGGCGAGCCGTGGGAGAGGGCATATTAGGTGCTAAATGGCAAGCGAGGGGACGACAGCCAACGGCTTTCGATCAGCTGCGAACCGTGTGTGTCTGCACCTAGGCGGACCTGCACGGGAGGGTTTCAGCGCATTACCCACCGAGCAGCTCAGTGTCACACGCCGCGTGGTGCAGCAGGGGAGGGGGCAGTCGGGCTCCCGCGGCGGCGAGCGAGCGTGCCCCAAGCCCGCGCGCCCCAGTAACGATGGGAGTCAAATCAATGGAAGGGGATGACGGCAAAGCAAGCGCTGCCATTAATCTGCGAGCAAACTGCCCCTCGAGCGGGCGTCTGCATCTCGCACCGCTTCTAAGTCCACACGCGGCTGCCACGTGCACTGGGGACTTTGCAGGCACTATCGATTTTACGTGCAAAGGCACTTGGCTGCCACGGTGACGGCTGGCTGCATAAAACCCTGAGACAGACAACGGCATAGATTTTTTTTAGCCCAGAAGGGACCATTAGATCACCCAGCCCAACCTCCTGCGTATCGCCGGCCAGAACTGCCCCGCATTGAGCCCACTAATGCGCGTCTGGCTGCCGCGTCCTTTCCAGAAAGGCCCTGAAGACGCTGAAAGAAGGGGGAGAGCCCACTCCCCTCACTTCTGAAAAGAAGCAGAGGTTTCTTCCTCTCCCACATTTGTCTGGCTTCGGTCTGTAGCCACTGTTTTATGGTCTCTTTTTTCAGGAGGTTGAAAGAGGGCTGCATTAGATTGGCGCTCGAATCTGAGAATCCGGTCACACCCGGGGGAGCAGATGAGTGACAGCTCGGGGAGAGCAGAAAAAAATCACTTGGCAGGGAAAGCAGAGTCTTTGAAAGCGATGTTTTAATAACGTGTCAGCAGGGAGGGCAGCCTGATCCGTCCTGGCACTGCAGGAAACGCTGGGTGAGACTCCACCACCCGTCTGCTGGAGGCCAGGCTCGATGGCAACGGCGGTCCCTTCTGGTTTTCAGTGCACGAGTCAGTAAAAGTGCATGGGTCGGACTCCTCCGGGCTGTGTCGTTGTGCCAGTCAGAGCTGCAAGCGTTTTGCACCTCCGCCGACGAGCGTGCAGCGCGTGGGAATTGCATCCTTTGGGGAGAGTAAATGCATTGCGGAGCGGTGCAAAGCCAAAGCCCCTGCTCACAACCAGGATCTCCGCTCCTCGTGCGTTGGACCCTGGAGCGCGGGCGTGCGACCAAATGCGCTTCCGAAGCTGGAATTCAGCGTTTGGGGAGCGCCTTCGCGTGGCTGCCCAGTGCCCGGGATCGGCAGAAACAATTGCTCTCTTTCTTTTTTACCGCACTGCACCTTCTGGGAGAAGAAGGATGGAAACGAGCTTGCTTCGGCCACGAAGAAAGCGGCAGTGTTTTGTGGCCCTTGCAAAGCTCTTCTAAAAAGTACACAGCTTTCAAGAGGTTATAAAATGCTTTCTGTGAAAGCCCGAAAGCAAACGATCAGGAGCCTCAGTTCATTGTTACAGGACGGGATTATGCACCGTCTCCCCCCTATGCCAGGCCAGTTTGTTTTCAGCCTCTCTCCACCGGCTGGCAGGTTCGAGGAGAGGCCCGCAGCGGTGGTTCGGCAGCATGTACAGAAATGGTCCACC
>JAGPOW010002401.1:369221-396177 GCA_030014935.1 Caiman crocodilus | reverse complement strand
ACCAAGTGCCTTGTTGCACAAGCGCCCACATTGCCGATCCTTTCCTCTATTAAAAATACTCAAGGGCAAACAGATTTTTCTATTAAAAGCAACTTGGAGAGGAGTCGCTCGTGCGGGGCGCGGTCAAACCGGGGTGCGCGGCGAGTCAAACGCGGGTCACGGAAACCAAACCGCGTATAAGCAGCGCTTGCAGCACGGAGTGGATTTGGAAACCCCTGCTGCCTGGACCCCCTTCACGACTGCGGGGATCAATGGGCTGCATGAGTTCAGCACTTTCCAAAGTCTCCGAGACCCGGGAGTTAGAAGGTAAATAAGATTACCTTTCCTTATCTGTATGCTCAGAGACACAGGGGTGTACATTGCATCAGTACATACCGCTCTGAAAACTCATTATAGCCGCCTGTAATATCACATCACCGCAAAACCTGAGGCCTGTGGTGGGCTCCTCCACAGAGAGGCAGGATTTGCTTTATTCCTCACCGTCCAGGAGCGGGATTTTTTTCCTCCCCAAAGAAGCTGAACTGATAAAGCTGTAACATTACAAGCGGCAAGTAATAATCCTCCGTTCTTGCTCGTGCAAGGCTTCCGAAAGCCGCATGCCTGCCCCTCTGCCGGAGGGTTCGCCCGGTGCCCGGTGCCCTCTGACCGGCAGCCAGGCGGACCCGGCACGGCCGCGGGGCGAGCGTCTGCGCTGGATGCCAGGCCATGGGAAAAAATCAGTGCTTTCCTGGTTTAACGGCCAATTGACAGAATAATGAAAAAAGTATAAGGTTTAATGAAAACAATCATGTGGTTCTCCCGCCGGGGAGCCCGCACGCATGCAATATTCAACAACGGAAAGCAAGCGCTGTCTGCATGACAGGCTCTCCGTAACCCAGGATTCACCTCCCGGAGAAACCGGCTGCCAGAAGCCCGGCCAGCATTGCTTTTCTGGCTTTCCCCTGGGCAGGCCGTGCCCCGTTGCAGAGAGCCGCGTGCCCTCCCGCAGCCCCGAACTGAAAGCTTTTATGTAATGGAGAGGCCCCGTACACCTTGCAGGGCCCGGGCTCTCCCGCCGGTTCGACTGCCTCAAAACCCCGCTGTTATTTCTTCCTTTGCTGCCTGACACTGGAGACCTGTTTGCCTACATAGCTGTCCCCAAAGGTCGGCCCCGTTCCTCTGGTCCGCAAGCACTTTTCGCCCCAGGGGGTCTTCACGTCCCGGGTA
The DNA here is from genome assembly GCA_030014935.1 of Caiman crocodilus. Taxonomy (NCBI): domain Eukaryota; kingdom Metazoa; phylum Chordata; order Crocodylia; family Alligatoridae; genus Caiman; species Caiman crocodilus. The sequence continues at coordinate 394,971 of JAGPOW010002401.1, read as the reverse complement.
AGGCAAGTTTAAGAGGGTTAAAGAACGGCAGCCCACCCGGGCCAGGTGCAACGCTCCCGCCCAGGCGAATGGGAAGAGCAAAGAGGACGCATGATGGGCGCAAGTGACTCGGAGCCCGGACCCCAGACGCTGCGAGCGTTAGGGGGCTCACCGGCATCATCTGCCTTTCGGTGCCAGCGGCGTGGCTCTGTGCCGGGGCCAGCAGCGGTGCTTTCTGCATGAACTGTTATATCGACCGGCTGCAAAGGCTTTGCTCAAGCTCTTCTGGGGTGACACCGGCTATTTCTGAGGCGCGCAGGAGGGCTCCCACGTATTCACCTGTAGGTAAATTAAGCCACAAGGCAGTCATGTTGAACGCCTGATACCTGGGGCTGTAGCCCCTGCCCAAAGCTGGCCAGGAAAACCAGGCTTTCTCCCAGAGGATTTTTTAGGGTTTTTTTGGCACGGAAAAGTTTCCTTTCCAAATCTCTCCATGGACACTTTTTACCACATGGAAACATGGATTCCCTCTCAAAGCACGCGTTTTCCCCTTCCCAACGTTTTCTAGGGGTAGGCAGAAAAATACTCGCCCCTGCCTATGTACACGCAGGTCTGAGGGGGTGCATCTACGCGAGACGTCTACCACAGAGCGGACTCCGCAGGCCAATGTCACCGTCTGCACGCGCGAGGCTCTGAACCTAATCGACTCCACTGTAGGATAGCACCGCCGGACACAGGCACTGTCCTACAGTGGAGTTATTTGCTCCGCCGCAATGCACGTGCAGATGGTGATGGGGCTGGCCGGGGCACCAGGGTGCGATAGTGCCTGTTGGCTAGTCCACACAGTAGCCCTCTCATGTAGCCAGCCCCTCCACCGGACACTGAGCTGGTCCCGGGCACGCGTGCAAATGTGACACTCAGAAGCAATAAACTCCAGTGTGAACGCACCGGAGTTTATGGCTCCATCCTAATTGCACGTGGACGTGCCCAGAGTGGTTGCACTTAAAACCCGCAGGTTATATGCGCAGGCATGCGCGGTCTGCCACTGACGGGAGTACGCGCTCCAGGTCAAGGGCACTCCTCCCATTTCACGCGTGACTTGCTCTGCCCGCACGGGACGTCTGCTTCGAGGGGAGCGTTACCGCCACGGGAGTAAGGCACATCACGATGTTACTGCCGCGGGAATAGGGCGCATCAGACGTGCGGCGAACCGTGCGACCCGGAGAGCAGACGTGCGTGCTCGTTGCGGGGCGGCAGCGCGGCTGCGTGCTTTTGGGAGACCCGCTCTTGCACACGTTTTCCCTCGGCGCCCTGAGGAGTTGCATGGATCTGGGCACAATGAACGCCCCGTTTAATAACCAGCCTCTGCCCCGCGCAGGCACGCAGCAGCAAAAGGAGGAGATCTGCCCGGCGCTGCCGTCGCAGGAGGCACTGCCTGCCTGAGCTCTTTTCTCGTGCGTGTGATGCTCGGTTTTCAATTAGCGTTGTTTCCCTCTTCTTCCAGTCCCGCCGGTGGGGGTAGGCCAAAAAGCCACCCCGAGTGAAGAGGGGTGGGAGAAGCTGCCTCCCGCCGGTGCTACCCGGCGCGTCCTCTCCCCTGCTCAGCCGTGTTGTGTGTTGTAATTACCGGCCTGGGGCAGGACTGGAAACCCACGCTAGGCGAGCTCGGCCAGAGAAAGACTCCTGCAAGCGCCTAACATCTGCAATGAATTAAGCATCGCGACGACTTGCCTGGGGCCGGGGGAACGCTTTGGGAGTCTTCACATCCACAACGGGGGTTTCTCTGCGAAAGGCATCCATCGGCCGGGAGTGAACCGGAGCCTCCAACGCCAAAATACGAGGCTTTGCCTTTTCGGTACAGACTCGCTCCATTGTGTGAGGTGCTAATGCTAGTCTTAGCTTCTCCTGGGTGCGTTGTCCATCGCGGCAGCGATTACATGCTCACTGCTGCGCTCTCGCAGTAAATGAATTCAAGCATCCCGGCAATCGCTGGCAGACCCCCCTGGGTCCTGCCTCAAAACCCAGCGGTCACAATCGGGGGCGGGGGGAGCACAGGCCTGTGAATGACGCCGTGAAGCACACGCGTGGATTTTGGAGACAAAATGTGGGGGGGGGGGAGCGCCTGGGGAAAGGCAGGGGACGCACCATGCAGCACATTTGCGAGCCCGGTAGCAACGGGGTTCCTGTTCGCAAGGCACATTTCCTGCCCCAGCGGGACCAGCAGCGCAGCTCTAGCAGAAGATGGCTCTTCACGGCTGGGATGTTATCCGGAGACTTCCCTTTGAATGCTGTCGCTGCGCCACTGCCCGGCCGGCGCTCGCGGCTCTGGGCTGACCGCGTGCTCCGGGGCCAGAGGCCGTCACTTTGTGTGGGTAACGTCGCCTGCCGCAGCAACCTTCACCTCTGCTCCCGTCTGCAACGCCCGTCGGCGAGTGAGCATTACTGGGGCACCCGGAGATGTCAAGTGACTCGCCCAAGGTCGCACCGGGGTCGGTGGCGGAGCAGGGACTGAAAACCAAGCCTTCCAAGCCATGGGTCAGGCCTCTCTGCTGGCCTCATCCTTCCTCCCCGCAAGGGTAATATAGCCCGTGCTATTAATGAATAACAACGCACGCCGATCTCTACAGACGTAAAGTCACAGAGAGAACAAGCAGCTACTCTCGCTCTCTCTGCTGCCTCTTTCTCCCCGCCGGGCTTGGTCTCCTCCTTGCAGCAGAAGATACCGAACTCACCTGAACAAGGGGAGCAAGGCGTCCCGTCGCCGCGCCGCACCCTCCCACCATCGCACAGCGTGCGTTCGCTCCGCTGTTTCATCCCAAGAAATACGGGCTGCACTATTTCCAGGTTATCGCCGCTGATGTATTTTGATAAATGCAACTCCATTTCCCGACAGGAAAGCAATTCTGCTATCGGCTCCCGCATCACCTTTATTACTTAAAGTCCCTTCTGAGCGCACAGCTCCAGACAGAAAGTTCAAATAGTAAAAAGCCATCTTAGCATGATCCGGCCAAATCCTCGAGTTTTTCCCATCAGCCAAGAGATTAGCTGCCGTCCTCAGCAATAGGCAGCTCGGGAAGATAGTGGCCTCTGAGAAAGCTCCCACAATTAAGGGAGATCAGGTAGCACAAGATAAACATGCGAGGTGCTGGCCCAGAGTGTTACACACAGAGCATTGCAGGTGCGCAGTGCACAGCTGCCTCCGCACTAGCGGTCGTGCCAGGATACCTGTTTCAGCACAGACAGCACGTTCACACCTCCCCGAAGCAGCAACGCGAGTACTAAACGCGTCCCCGCAGGGCATCCCACCGAAACACCCCGGCGGCCTCCGGGGAGAAACTGCAACGGCGTGACTCGACCCCTTTCGCCTGCGCTGATCTGGGCACTCATACCCTGGTCCTGGGCCGGGGAATCGCTTCCAGGAGCAAGGCGGTCTTCCTGCGTGAAGCTGACCCCGTGTAGTTGTCTCCAGACCTTTACCGTCTCGCCTCGACCATGCTGTTCGTGTGGTTGCGGCCGAGGCGTGGACGAGGCCTGAGGCGCTCCCGCCCCCGGCGAGGGGACTTGCGCTGTTGCAGCACGGATCCGGCAAGGGGGAACATTGGGGCACCCCGATTCCCAAAGAAGAGGGTCCACCTCTACCAGGGGTGCTATTTAATGTCACCAGGTAGCCGCTCTGGCTAGGCTTTCCCTAGCTGCGGTGTCAATGCCACATTTAACATTTGTCTCGAGGGTGTCCTCGGAGCATGTCCTCTGGCCCTCGCGGGGCAGAGGCGGCGTATCGGATCCTATACTGGATCTTACTGAAGTTCGCCTTCAATATGAGACATGTCTGCACAGCGTTCGGCCTTCTTCAGCTCGTCTCCATCAACGACGATCCGTCCCCGAGGGTCGGCAGGACGCGGCGCCCACAGAAAAGCACAATCTGAGTGGGGTTTGGCATGCCACGCTGCACTGGGCCCAAAAGCCCATGACCGCTGCAGCCGCTGGGGAGTTTTGGCTCTGGGCATGGTTGGAAGAGAGCAAAAGCCTCCCCAAAGCTCCTCCGGGCCTTTCTTCCCCCTTGGAGAGGCTCTGTCTCTGTCTTCGCGGGTGCATCTGTGCTGGTCTTGCCGGGCATCTCTTTCTAAACGCGCCCATGCCGACGCACAGACGACCGCAACTATGTCCTGCTTTTCTTCCTTCCTGCGTAGGAAGCCGCTGCACGGGCCAGACCCTGGCTGCCAACGAGCAGCAACTGGGCGGGTCTACACATGACACTTTAATGCGCATTAGCCTAAGTTAATGCACATTAAGGACGCACGTCTACACATGCTGACTTTCCTGCTCCGCAACTCTCCCCAGCGGTTGCACTCACGCGTGGCCTCGGCCTTTCCCTTTGCCGAGGTGATACTAATAAACGGGTCCCCCCCAGACGGGGTGCATTAAGCTGCATGTGACTCTCCCCAGCTCCTCCCCAGCCCCCTCCTGCAAGCGCTTGTCATCTTTGAAGGACGCTGTAACTACAGCGCCCCGAATCACCCCGTTACGCAAGTCCCACGATGCCAGCCTTGCCCTCGCTCCGAACGCCCGTCTCCGCGGGAGCAAACAAAGCCGTGACGAGTGCTGGATCGCGCCGCCAGCCCGTTCTGCTCTGATTCTGCACGATAGATAACGCCAAATCCCCACCCCGCCCCCGTCTGGGACGCAGCAAATGTGCGACTCTGCGAAATCCTCCCCTGCGGCCCGCTCTGCGAGCTGCGTGCTCACCATCCGGGTCCGCCCATGCAAGCAGATCCTCTTTCCAAGCCCTCCGCCTCGGAGAGCTCTGCTGTTCCCACCGTCTGAGATCTGCATCGGCCAAGAAAAAACAGGTGTGAAAAAGCCTACCGTGGGCCTACCGCTAATGCTAAAGAGAGCCGAGGCATCGCAGCAGCTGGCCTAGTGGTTAGAGCGGGGAACCGGCTGTTAGCGCTCCTGAATTGCCTTGCCAGCCTGGGAAGCGGGGCATGAGAGAGGCTGGGCATCGGGACCCCTGGGTCCGACCCCCGGCTCTGGGAAGTAAATGAAGGGAGCGTTTGCAGCATGGCGCATGACCTGACTCCAGCGGTCTTTCCCGCCCGAGCGCCGAGGGGCTGGCGCGGGCGCTCTCGAGGGGACCCTTCCACCAGAATACGGTCTAGTGGCTGCAACAGCCGGAGACAAAAGCCCTCCCGCGCCGGAGGAGACTTCGCTGGCCATCGCGTTCGGCCTGTTTCCCAGCAGCGCCGGCTGTTCACGTCCTTCCTCTGGCGGTCGGGAACAAATAAATCCACCCGTACAACCACGGTAACCTCTCTTTTCAAAGGTGACCCAAATATTATGCTTTGCTTCGGCTTGGCGGGGCGGCCGCGATGAAGACAATCGCTTGAAGTAAGCACGACCAGGTCGCTCGTCGTCAGGTCTGAGCTGCCGGGTGGCTGCAAGGCTCAGGATCCCTCGCCGCCTTGCAGGGGAGCGCCCACCAAGCAGCACTTGCCTTGCAATTCAACGGTGCTAATTTAGGGCACCCGTGGGTGACAGTCCGGAGCATGGCCAGCCCCGTTTGCACGGGTGCATTTGACCCCCAGAGCGGGGAAGTAATCCTAAAGAGCATGCCAATTCGTGCAGACAGTGTTTCACACTGCCTCCGTCTCCATCAGCAACTCGTTCGCACGTCTCTCTCGAAAGGCCGGGGGTGGGTGTAGTCGGTAGGAAGCAGAAATCGAGACTGTGTGTGAGAAACCAAACATAGCCCATTGGGATTACGTTCCCATTTGGGAAGACACGCGATTTCTACTTGAACGGAGGGAGGACGGACGGGCCGGGGGTCTGCGCCCCCCGGGTACGGTTGAGGGGTTGCGCGTCTGCATGCATCTACCGCCCGAGTCGCAGGGCGAAGGGCATGCGAGCAGGGGCGTTTCGGGGGGATGCATCTCAGCCTGCCGCTGGAAGAGAAGGGCGGGTGGACGGGACGGCAGGGCCAGGGGAAGGGCCTGGCCCGCGGTGTAACACCATCCGTCGAAGGTGGCGGGAGACAGCAGCTCCCAGGGCACATCGCGGAGCAGGCTGGGACCCGGTCTGCAGAGGAAAGCGCAGACCGGGGGCATTGCTCCCCCGTGGCTATGCAAAGCCTCCTGGGGCAGGGTACCTCTTGCCCCACTGGGGGCAAGCAATGGCGGACCCCGAACAAGGGGAGCATCCTACCATCTCTACCTAGAGAGGCAGGGGAGCCGGCGGGAGCCCCGTGCAGCGTTTGCTTTCCCCTCACCGAGCCTCTGCCATGCTGGGGACCGGGCACGGCATTGCGTGCAAAAGCACCTCTGCTTTCGGAGGCTGCTTGGCAAGGCGGGTCTGCCACCGCCCTCCCGCGGCGTGGGCCACGCGTGCCAGAGGTAAACCCACGTCAACCGGTAGCTATTACGGCGGGCACCGCGGGGAACGAGAGGAGCACGCGGCGCGCAGAGGGCAGCCGCGCCTCAGCTTACACAAGCGCCGTGAAGCTGGCGGGGTGCTTGGACACGCCATGAGCTGTGCACGCACGTTGCGAAACGGGACGGGGGAAATCGGCACGTCGCCAGGGTGGAAACGCCGCTAGCCCCCGGGCGGCAGCTCTGCCCGCTGCACCGCTCCTCCAGACTCGGCCGCGAGAACCCCCCCGGGGCAAGAAACTCATTTCACAAAGTTTCAGCTTGAAAAGAGCCTTCTAATTTTCAAATTAAAAAGAGCTTTAATTTTTTTTTCTTTTTTTAAATCCCTCGCAGTAATTCAGTCATCATAAGATCTAATTGCCTTTGTTACCTCGGCCTCTATTCATGGGTAATATTCCCTCCCCGCGTTCCCCCCGAATCCACTTCTGAAGGAGGGGGGCAGACGAGTTTAAAAGCCTGCAGCAGGTGCGATCAAGTTATAAGGCTAGCCGGGAAACCCGAGACCAGAGGAGGCCGAAATAAGATTACACGGATAATTCTGTTAAAACCTCCATTCTCCGGTTCAGAGACGGCTTGATGGGCAGCTCGAGGAACGGCTTAATTACAGCGTTCAGCCTGCGCGGGGTCAGACGCTCCAGTTACTGACTCCTCTTCGCGCCGATCGCGCAGGGGTAGGGGACCGCGAAGGTTTGCCGCCGCGCTCCCAGGACGAGGGGAAGGGCGCGCTTTGGGAGCGTCTGTCCCCCCAAAAAGGGGCTGCGTACCCGCGGCGAAGGGCCCTCGCTCTCTGCCGATAAGGGCAGAACAAGATGCGACGGACGGATACACTGCGGTTGGAGATCGGGCGTCAGACCCACCGTAAGGGTGACGAAGGCACGAGCCAGCTGTATTTCGAAATAAATTCTGACAGCTACTAAAAAAATGAAAGAAACCGGCAACTTAAAATGATGCATTTTCTGGCTTTTTTTTTTTTAATGTTACCGACAGAGACAGGCAGCGCGGTAGGAGGAAAGGAGAGAAACTAGTCACGCGGCTTTTCCACCGACGGGAAAATAACGTTTGGTTTAAAATGTAACCAGTGGTAAAAGCAAGAGGACGGTGCCCCGGCAGCAGCCCCGGGGGACGGAGCTGCCAGGCCGTGTGTAGCGGCGCAGCTTCGAAACGGGGCGTGAGCGAGGGGGCAGGAAACAGCAGCTGCACTGCCTAACGGGAAGGCAACGCGTGGGTGCAAGCGTCGAACCGTTCACGTGAGTGTGCACGGCGGGCGTGACCCCGGAGAGGCAGCACGGCCCAGCGGACGCAGCGCGGGACTCTCTCTCCTGGGAGAACACACGCCGGTGTCTTCTGGCGGTGGTAGACCTTGGCTCATTGTGGGAAACTAAACCGCCTCCAGCGCGTTTTATTTTTAGCGCAGCTGGATTATTTTTACCGTGAACATTTCGTGACGCGTCCTCGCGCGTGCGGCTAACGTGGTTCCCCCTCTGACGTTGAGCGTGAAACCCCCTGCGGCGTCGGGCCACGGGAGCAGGAGCGGAGGCATCCTCCAACGGAGATAACAGCTCGACCGAAATCTTTGGGAATGCCCCCCGGGCTTTTTGCGGCAGCACGAGCAAACCCCTTCAAGGCGTTAAGTTTGGTCCCGATTAAGAGCGTTAAACGCAGGCCACTACAAACACAAATGGCTTTTGCCCCATGCCTTCAGGTTAGCACGGCCCGAGTCCTCCTGCGGAAATTTCTGCTGCGTTCGGGGCTCGGGCATGACACGAATCCTGATTGCTTATGACGCCGGCTAAAATCCAGGAGGGGAGAGCTCGCCCGGGTGCCTTGCTGCAATGAGCAATGTTGGCTAAAAATAAAAAAAAAAAAAAAGGGGAAAAACAAGGCTTTATCTCTTGTTCTCTGCATTGAAAACGTGAGCTGGTCTTTTCGGGCGTGTTTTTTTGCACGCCGGTTGGGAAGGCGGCAGCATTACACGGCGCAGAAGCATCCAAGGTGGCCAGTGACGGGAGCTGCCGAGCCTTTTGTGCCACGCACGAGCTCTGTCACCCCGCGGGGTGTCGCGTCAGGCTGAGACAGGGCGCAGGGAGCACTTTTATGTCCTGTAAGCATTGCTAATCCCTCCCTGGGATTTTGCCTTCAGTCAAAACCACTTGGGTGCTTTCACTTGTCTGCCGTGAGCAGTGGAGCACATACGGAGCAGAGCGGGGTCATTCATGGGAACCTGTGGGAAGTGGGTGAGACAGGCAGGACAGCTCGGTGGGTGGCTCGAACCCACCTGCGTTTCCTCCTGCCATCTGTCCTCCGTCTCCTTCGTTCAGATGGCGAGGCCTTCGGGGCAGAGCCCATCTCTTCAGCCACAGGCCCTGACCCCCCCGCAGAGGAGACCACGACAGAAGTTATGCCAAACTCCTTGCACACCCTTGCCGGGACGCTCACTCCTACCCCACGAATGCCGTCGGCAGCCGGTCGGCCTTCTGCACATCCCATCGCGCCTGCCGCTTGAACGATAAGAGAAGAAACTGAAACCACGTGGGGGGCTGATGCTCCAGGCGCCGCACTTGGACAATCATTTGCACAAGTGCAAACTGGGCGTGCAAGGCTACCGACCGGATTTAGCAGCGTGGTACACCCTGGGGGAAACGAGGGCGCGCAGCACAGGGGGAACGGGGAATCGGGCCTCAGTAACCGCGCGTCTGCGATGCCCCCGTGACAGTAAAAGCAGCATTTGCGCTGACGGCAGAGGAGCACGCGGGGCCCACGCGGGGCCGTCACGTCCAACGTGCAGCCCTCGCTGCAGAAAGCTACACGTCAGGTGCCGTCCCCCTTGCCCGGGACCGCACGCATTCATTTTGCACACGCTGCACAGGTGCAAACGGGACTGCTGCCATCCAGGAGCGCTGCATGCCAAGAGGGTGTGCAAGGATACACAGAAGTGCGGGGCAATGGGCAAACCGGCTGTGAAACTACCCAGCAACGGGGAGTCTTCTCCAGGTGAGACCCGCTCGGCACCGCGAGGCGCGAAGCCCCGAGGAGGGAGCCTGACCTGCCTTCTTGCGCTCCATGCCTGCCTGCCCTCGGTCCCCAAAGGTCTGACCTTTCAAACGTCTGACCTTTTGCTGCCCGTCTCCGGAGCCGAGGGCTTTCTCGACCAAGTTGTGAATACATCGGCGCAGGGTCTGCTCGTCACCATTTCCTCACTGATTTTTCCCGGAGAGGGGGTTGGCAGGCAGCGCGCCCTGTTAGCTGAGTCGCCACTCCCAGAGCCGTGAGCACGCTCGCCGCCACATCTTGTTCCACCGTTCGAGTGACCGGGAGGCAAACAAACGACATAAAGACGGACGCGTGGGTTTTGCTGCGAGCACCGTTCAAACCCCGACGAGGAGGACGCAAAGACGTGGGCGCATGCCCCAGAAACCTGGAGGTGAAGCGCCGTGAGACCGCAGCAGCAGCTTCCTGCACCCCCTTTACACGACTACGCGTGCTCACTCCTGCTGCAGAGCAGCGCGGCGAGTCGGTCTTTGCAACGCCCAGCGAGGAGGTGCCCCGTACAACACGTCGCTCCGGCATTGGGGCATGACGATAGCTGGACGAGCCTCCTCGTCATGCTCGGAGCAGGCCCCGGCGAGAGAAAGAGGAAGGCCCCCCGTCCGGGGCTCTCCACGGCGAGTCGGAGACGGCCGCCAGCTCTCGCACGCGGGCCGACTCGTGTCTTGACACCAAACCCGGCGGCTGCCCCACGGTAGTGGCCTTGGCCTTAATTGACGACCGCGTCCCGTGAGCAAGACCGGGGGCTAGCGCAAAGCCTTAATGAGTCCGTCCTGACCGCCGAGACGCAAAGTTTTCAATTCTTTCAACGGCGTGGAAACATGGCTGGTCTCATCCATCCCGTATCCCCCGATCTCCAGACGTTCGGTTTTTGAAAAGAGAGATGCAAGATAAAATTATCCTTTTGTGTTTCCCAAGCGCTCTCCGCACAATGAAGCAGCCCCATTGTGCTGTCTCGGGCTGCAGCCCGCGCCGGCTTCGATTACTTTCCAGACAATTGCTGGGGGGAAAAAAACATCTTTCTCCTCAATTCCTGTTCTCTCGAGTTGTCTTCGGCTCCTTCTTCTCAACTGCTTATTTCATCACCTGTTTTTACACCGTTCAGGAGGAGCAGGGGTCATTCGATGAATCCTGGTGTCTGCCTCCAACAGCATGCATCAAGCATTTATCGACCGCTTGCAGTTGTTTTCGAAACGAAAAACGAAGGCGCCCGCAACCGCGGGATTACTGCCGAGGCTGGGGAAGCACGCTGACGGGGCTGTCTGATGTGGTCAGGCGCGAGAGGGACCGAAATAGAGACCGTGTGCATCGCGGGCGCTTGGACTTCGGACACGCGTGACTTCAGACCCAGCGCAGTCGACACATCAACCTCTCTGCGAGCGCCGCGGCACGCGACGCTCTCACTATACGCTGATTGCTTGGAGCTTTGACAAGTCTGGGCGCTACGTCCTTGCCGCCTGCGGCACACGCAGCATCCGGGGGTGCAACGGAGACGGGGCCTGGTTGTGGAGACACCTGCTCGACGCCTGCGCTACGCAGGTGGTGTTTATGGCCTGGCCTGAAACCAGGGCTCTTCTTGCCCTCCAGGACCCGTTTAACGACTCTGAGCCCTCAGGCAGACTTCCTCCGACTCTGACATTGGCTTTCGACCTCCCACACGTCACAGCCAGGAGGGCGGAAAACCTGCACGGCCCCAAAATGACACGTGGAAACAGCCTTGCCATGGCACACAACGCTCCGGCTGCCGCGCGCCCCCCGGTTCCTACATACGCGCCCCCCGAACGGGACAAAGCGAAGCGGCGACTGCACACCGGGATGAGCTCCCGTGGCAAATATACATACGACGCCGCCAGGAGCATATTTCCCACAGAGCCACCCTCTCGCCGACCGCGCGATCCTCACGCTCCAGGGAAATCTACCCGGCACCTTTAAAAGGCAAGCCGAGGAGTAAAAAGTCACCTCTCGAGCAGGGCCAGTCCGAACCACGTCCTCCCAGCCCAGGCTCGGTCTGCCCAGGGCTTCGGCACCTGCGGGGATGGAGACTGCACCGTGGCTCCGTGCAGCCTGGCCCAGCGCTGCACCGCGCTCCTCGCGGGGAGGCTTGGCCTAGCATCCAACCGAAACCTCCCTTGCTGCCAGCTGGGCTGGTTTTACCCAGCTCCTGACTCCTCTGCACGCAGGAAAGGTGAGAACGAGCCTCCCCCTCCCTGCAACCAGGTGCCTTTCTTCCGCTGGTCGTGCGTCTGTGTTCCTCCCGCCCCCCGGTTTCCCGCGAGCAGACCCCTGCGGAAGCACGCCTCGCCTTCGGACGCACCGCACGGCTCCATTTACTCCAAGCGCATCGTTGGTCCAGCAAAACAGATCTCCCGAAAAACCCCTCGCCTCTCGCATCATTTCTGGGCCGCCCCAGCTACGCCGTCACACCGGCCTGCCCGCGGCGGGGGCCCGTGGAAAGCTTCCCCATGATTTCAGGGCGCCCTGCATCGCTCCCGAACGTGCATCAGGGAAAGACTCCCTTGGGAGGAACGACCCCGCTACATTGTCCCCCTTGGGAGCCCGCTGACGGCAGTCCCCGCACGCACGTCGCTCCAGCTCATTAGAACGCTGACAGCAATTACCGTCTCACCAGGTGTGGCTTTGTAGTGTGGGATTTGCATATGCAAACAAAGCAGGGTTTTTTTACGGTTTTTAAATCAGTGCAGAGCTGGATGCGGCTCCGGGCTCAGATTCACGCACACATGACGCACTGTGACAGCCAGAGAAAAAGGAGAGAGAAAAACAACGGGAAAAAGGTCTCGGGCTGAAGCCGTCCCGTTCCTCCACGCAGGGCTCGGAGTCGGTGACGGGGGCATCTCATACGGGAGCGGCCGGACGCCCTAAACGCCAGGCGGGCATCCTTGTGCGCAGTGGACGCAGGCCTCAAGGGCTCCCAGGCTCGAGCCGCTACGCTGGGACCGCTCAGGGCAGGCCATCCACCAGCCCGGCAGAGAACCGGCCAAGACTAAAAATGAGAACGGGCTATAAAGAAAAGACTCTGTCTCCTTCTCCAACATCCCGGGGCTCGGGGGAGTAAATACGGCCCAAAATAAAAACGGACAAAGGGAGAAGCTTTGCCTGAACGCTGCCTTTGGACGTTTGGGTCTCATTGCTCGCTATCCCAGATCTGCGTTCGCCCTCCGTTAATTCCCGGATTCATAAATCATCTGCATCCCGCGGATTATTTTTGCATTGCACATCATTAGTTCCAGTATTTGCAGAAGAGGCAAAAAGACAACGAGGATCGTCGTTTGAAGCATCCAAATGCATCTTCTGTTTGCTCCTGGGATGTTGCAGTAATTAAAGGCGTTTCCTGAGGGCCTGGAAACGTGCCTTGCCAGGACGAGCCCACCCGAGTCTCAGACCTCCAGCAGGGCCGGGGGCCAGAGGCCGAGTTAAACCAGGCGCTCCAGATTCCAGCCCGGATCCTTGTGCACATCACCATCTCTGTTCTCCTTCCTCCCTAGTGCCTGGGCCAAACTCGTGCGGGGTCGCCGACCCAAAATCCTCAAGCTACTTTTCCTGGCCGAACGTCTACCTTCCCTTAGCGGGGGCAGACGACAGGACAAGGAGCAATGGGCTCAGGCTGCAGCAAGGGAAGTTGAGGCGGGATATTAGGACGAACTTTCTCACTAAAACACGGGAAGAGGCTCCTCAGGGAGGTGACAGATGCTCCACCCTTGGAGGTTTTCAAAACCCAAGTAGACCAAGCCTTGCCTGGGATGATGGAGCGGGGGCTGGTCCTGCTTGGAGCGGGGGCTGGATGAGAGGTGCCCTCCTGGGGTCCCTTCCACCCTCGTTGTCTGCGATGCCTGTCTCTACGGATTCACTCGCACAGTCGCAAGTGAATTCAGATCGCATCAGTTCAACTGGCACAAACCTCCTGCCACAACTGCGATTGCAGTCTCAGGGCAGCTAATTCTGGGTTAGTTTAAGAACCAACCCAGCTATCGCGCAGCGTGTTTCTCTGCTGCATCTTAAAGCTACTTTAAAGGGGTCGGTCTCATTCATTCCCATGCTAGAGATGGGCAAGCTGAAATGGAGCCGGGGTAACTGCGCGATCAGCTCGAAGCGGAACCTGGGCGCCCCGAGTCGCTGCTCGGCGCTCTCCCCCCGGCTAGCCTGTCCCCGAGATCAAGCTGGAGTCGGCTGTGCACGGGTTTAAATGAGCGAACCTTTGCCTTTTACAAGGGAAGACTTCTGGCCTGTGTCGCCCGGGGCCAGGCGGGATCGCCCTAATGATGTCTTCTGCCCTTAACATCGATGGACCCCGAAACAAAAGCGCAGGCGCCGACTCAGCTCAACGTGCGTGGTTTACCGTGTGCAGATAAAACTCGAGCGTCCGGCCTCGAGGTGCCAGAAGGGGCAGCAAGGCTCACGGGGCAGCTCCCCTGTCTTTTCCCAAAGCCTTCAAAGCAAAATGAACTTCCAGCCTCGCAACACAATGCAGCGAACGCACCTGAAGGTGCATGCAGCCTCGATAGGAAGCTAGAGACCGGCCATGGGCGCGTGCAAAAAAACCCAAGTGGATTCGCCACTGCCCCGTGCTTCCTGCAATGAGCTCGATGAGCTTTGTCCTGCCTTCTCCCACAAAGCTGCTTAAAAAGAGAAGGAAAGCTTAGCAACACAAACCCTCCGCTGCACCGGCCGGTCCTTTGGGCAGGCAGGGAACGAGCAAACAGCACGCGCCGGGTGTCAGGCACGGTGCTTAACGAACGAGGAGAAGGTGCTCGGAAAGTGCCGTGGGCCTGACCCAGCGTTGCAAGGTGGACTTCTTGCTGTCACCCCAGTGCAAATACCAATTCAAGTCTATGCAGAGCCCACCTGGCTGGGGTCGCTTGGGAGCGTGGCACCCGGTGAGGAGCTCCCTTCCTGAACATCAGCTAAAAAGGACCACGTGAGCGCGTCGGCGCTTGGCGCTATTATTTTTTTGCATCCGTGTCTTTTCCGCGCCGTGCAGGTCTCAGGGGACCGGAGCAGGGGACACGATACGGCTATGTGCAGAGAGGCATCCTGGTGTCTGCTCGGGGCCCGAGGAAGCTGCTCGGACGTGCTGATCTGTGCCTTTCCGGGACGGCTGAAATGCCTGGAGCGCGGCTCACCTTTGGCACGTTCTGCGTGGTCAGCACTCCTCCGCTGACGGAAATGCCCAGGCTCAGCACAAACCCTTCGGATGAGAGCAGAGGAGACGTGACAGCCCCTGCCTATTAACTGTTTCTGGTAACGACACCGAGCCAAGAGACGGCGATCACGCGAACAGACCTAATGGACCGAACCGCTCCATAAGCCTCTTCGTGGGGGATGCGGGGGATGCTTAACAACCACCCCGAAGACCTCGACCTTAGCCCCGTTAGCAGACGGCGCGTGGCTCGTCCGGCATTAGCATCGTGGTCGGTGGCACGAAGGAAGGGGCATGTGCTGCCACCGAGACCGGGTGATGTTTGGGGCTCAGTTTTGCTGACAGTGCTCTGCCTCTTCTCAGCCGCCCCGTTGGGATGACCTGGCCCCACGCCACCGAAACCGGGGATGAGATGCTGATTGATGCTGGCTGAAAAGCTGGGGCTGGGGCTGGAGCTGCAAGCCCCAGTACAGGGCTGGCTACAATCTGTCTGGCGTGGGGCTGTGCGATCTGTCTGGCGCGGAGCCGTGCTGCCCTCACCCTGGCACGCACGCCTCGAACCCGCGCATCGCCTGGCCCTGCCTGGTCTAGCAGTGTACGTGGCACAAGCGTCTCACTCAGGGATGCTGCGCTGCAGGGTGCGCTTCGCCAACGTGTCCGAGCTCTCACTAGCACGTGCCCACAAGGCAGGATTGCAACCCCTGGAAGCGCTGGGTCGGTCCAGGGAGACGGCTATTAATACCAAGTGATGCGGCAAGTGGCCTGCTTGGTGGCTTCGGATCCTGGAGGCCTCTCTTGTTGCCAGGAGCTCCTGCGATTCCCGAAACCGTGGTGAATACTGACTTCCGTACATGCTCCTTCTCCAAGCAGAGAGCCCGCAACTCATGTCCCAGAGGCCACCGAAGAGCCATCAGAAATAAGTGACTTCTGGCCGTGGAAAGCCTCCGTACGATACCGCCAACCCTCTGAGACGCCCAGTCCCATTCAAACCAAGTGTTCCTGCCAACTTCCTATCAGTCGCATTTGTTATCCAGCTGCAAAGCATCCTGCGGGCTCACAAAGAGCAATGGCTCGAGGTTCGGCTCCCGAGGAGCAGGAAAGTTATTACTTGCATGCACCCTAATAAAAGGAACACAAATAGAGCAGAAATGACACAGCTCACTTAGGGAATGGAAAATTCACAGGACAGTGCTTCCATTTAAGTTTTCAATTTAGAGTTTAATTCCCTCCTCATACACGGGAGCAGCAAATTAGTTGCGGCGGTGGAGAATTTGCTTACAGCAACAAACTGCAGTGTGATTTTCTCTTAAATATCTTATTAAAAGGGATGATTGACTCAGGCATTTTTCTGTCTGAAGCCCGCCTGTGCTTGGTCGCACTTGCATATGCGGTGGGCTATGAAGTCGTGAGGGGAAGGGGGTAAATCTTCACTCTTACAAATACGCTGGCTTCCAGAGACTCCCGTCTCCACCTGGGTCAGCATTTGAGCAGGCAACCGTCGATCGATCGTCTGGATGCGGACCAGAGAGCTGCGCAAGGAAGCGAGGTGAGTCGCAACGTTTCGAAGTTTCGCGAGTTGCCTGCTTTCGAGACGAAATGAAATGGAAGAGCAGTTTCGAGTCGCAATGAAATTCGGAACGAAACGCTGTTCCGTCAAAACGGGATGGCGCCATTTCGCACAACCCCAGTGCAGAGCATTATTCGTTGCACCCGTCTGCTGATTCGCTTGAGAAATGCTTTCCGGTCTGCGGCTGGTTGGGGCAGCAGACATCACCATTTGCAATTGGGAGCTGGCAATCACCGCCACGGTCAGATGCAATGCCCTTGACCTGCAGTGCGAGTGGCCTGCAGACAGAGAGTGGACTGAGGCATCTCCTTGCGATCAGCCTTCACCTAAGATGTTTCCATCACTGGGTGGGATTACTGATGGACCAGCTGGGCCTGTCGATTTGCAGAAGACCCATCTCTGCCACATAAAAGCAGAGGACATTCAAACATGGACAGACCTGAACTGCCAGGCACAAAACGCCCGTGCGCCACAATGCGCCCTTACCCCAGCAGGATGTGCTGCCGTAGCAAGAGACCAATTTGGGGCTTGCTCTCATGCAACCTATGCCGGAAGTTGGGTCTGGCAGACATGCAAAGCCAGCTCCCAGGACTCTTTGCTCCTCACGTCTCCTTGTGGCACCTTCCTTACCCACCATGTCCAGCTACATTGGGAACAAGAGTGTACCCCTCCTCGCGGGCGGTTGTGCCGCGGTGGATGCCGGCATCACGCCGACTTGGTCGCGGGAGCCTTTTCCACGTTAGCAGTCTCTCCTGGTACACTCCAGCCCATGGCAATGGACAAGCATCTCTGACTTTTATTCTTTGTTTTACACCCACGTGAATTGACCCCGGTGACGTTCGAGATCCCAGCGCAATGGGTCCGGGTCAGATACCAAGTAATGCAGGTTTTCGTGCTCCAAGGAACAAAGCAGATGGGAGGGAGACAAGTGAGACACAGCAGAGGTGAAGCGATTTCTTCAGGGTCACCCAGCAGAGCCACGACGGAGCTCGGCGCGGCTGCAACAGTCTCGTGCCCACAAGGCCCAAGGACCTTGGGGACCTCTCTCCTGGCCGGATTTTAAAAGGCATCTAAGTGTCCAGTTTGCCCCGCTTTCAAAACCAGAATGGAAATGCAATAGAACGAGTGGCGTCAGACCAGCAAATCAGCCAAAGGAGCCGCACGGGGCCGTGTCCCGGGCCAGTGCCATAAAGGACAGCCTTGCAGAGGAGGTAGCAGGGCAGCGGACTCGCTGGCTTGGAAATGGTACCTAAAGGCTTGTTTTTTGAGAATTGGCTTATAGGTACAGACAGATGCATTAGAAGGGTTTTAAATGGGCAGCAGGGGTTAATTGATTTTTTAAGAAGCCTGGGTCTCTCGCACACGGAGTTTCTCGCAGACTTCAAAGCGGGCAGCCTGGCTAACACAACCGCAACGCATAATTTAGGAAACCAGCCTGGAAACAGCGGGAGCGCGTATTATACTGCCCATAACATGAGACAAGTGGCACCAGCTAACAAGGCCCCAGAGCAGGGGGCTCCCCCCCGACCTCCCCGAGCCCCGGTTTGGGGGGAAAAGACCCAACTGGGAAAAGGCCTGGAAAGCTACGTGAACGTGCGAACACAGCGAGACAGCCAACCGGAGACAGCCGTGGATGAAGAGTCGTAAAGAGTCAATGGGGGGGCGAGGAGAATATGACAGCCGATAAGAAAGGGTCCCTCCCTGCTCCTCCTGCCCGTGCCCATCCCCGTGCCTTGAGCCCACCCCGGGCAGAGGGCACACGGCCAGCCCGTCTCGTGCACCCCCCAGCATCCCCCCTCCAGACTGCTGACCTCTGGCACCCAAGGGAGAGCCTCCGCGCGAAGGCTGCGTCCCGGCCAGATGCATTTCGACAGCTGGACCAGTAGAGATACAGAATGGCCTGACTGTTCGTATTGCGCCCTTTCTCTTATCCCTGGGTATCGATAAATTTGCACCCCCAGAACAAGGCACCTGGATCCTAAGTGCAGAGCCCACCACTAGCGGTGTGCACCCTGCGTGTAAGAAAGGAGTCCCTTGTGCTGCGGAGAAGACCTGTGGCGCACAAGCGCTACGCTGGCAGTGAGCGCTATCCCACGCCGTGGGCACTGGGGCGTTGGACCAAGGCGGCACCAGAAAGCCGCAGGGAGCAAGGTAATCTTTTTCCAGTTGCTTTTCCCCCTGCCGAGCAAAGATTGCCATGCAAGCCTTTAACTGGATTTGAACTTCTTCCTCCCGGCCACGCTCCTTTCGACCCCCCACCGCCTCTCCATCACATGCAGAAGCAGCCGGGGCTGGAGCTTTCTCAGCTGACGGGTCCTTTTGGGTGGGACTGGATCTTCCCCTGCATGCCTAGAGACAGGGGAGATTAGCTTGGCAGTGTGCGAGTCTCTCTGCCTTCTGCTAATCCCTTCTCATTGATCAGCTTCTACTGCTGGCACTCTCTTAGGAGTCTCCTCCATCAGAAAGAAATGGCAATATTCATTTATTTTAACACAGGTTTTCAACCCCTGCTCTGTTGGCCAGAAAATTTGGTGATGGGGGAGCTTAGGTTCATCATTTCAGAGTTGTTCGGGGCTGGAAGGGACTTTGCAGATCAATCGGGTCCAGTCCCCCCTTAATTGCTGCTCCCATACTGCCAAATGTCTGGGCCCGTGGAAAGCCCCGCAAGGCAGATAATGTGGCCCCTTGCAGTAGACTGGTCATGCGGGGCTGAAATGGGGCAGGGCTAGATCTGACCATATGGAGCCTGGACCATATGGAGCTGGGCGTGGGGCCCAATCCAGCCACGTGGGGCTGGGCCAAGGCAGTATGAAGCCTGATACGGCCACATCAGACCTACGTTTGCTTGCCCTCTTTACCCCCCTTCCCAATGCACACGGAGCGAGGCACAAGCATTTCTTATGGTCCCAGCCCCACGGCAGAGCATACCTCTCTCGCTAAAGCTGGAGCGCATCAGTCTGCAATCAAGTGGCGTGCAGGGAAGTGACACAAGGAGGCAAAACACAAGTAGCGGAGAAAGAGTGCAGGCAGGGCACCAGGATTTGCTTTGCCTCCATGGCTAGGTAGCTAACCCGGCAAGGGAGAGATGATAAGTTCCCCGAAGCACGCCAGTTGAAGAGGTGAAAGGTGACATCAGACCAGTGACTTGCCCACGGTCGCACAACAGGTCAGTAGCGGAGCCAGGAACAAAACGGCCACGTTGCCACCTGCCTCTCGTGGGCTAGAAAAGAAAAGCCTCTTTTTCAGGCTCGGCCCTTTCCGAACAGTAACGAAGGCATCCTGGCACCTTCGAGCGTGGTGTGACAATCTCTGCGAATCCCGCCCGAGCCGGTGGGAGCTCTCACGGGAATTTGTGAGCCAAGCAGACAATATCAGCAAATGAGATCTTTCCTGCCTCCCTCCCGAGAAAGCCTGAGCCGCGGAGCTCCAAATCCCTCCTCAATCCTGGAAGTAACCCGGAGCGCGGCTACTGACACCGGCTCCTCAGGAACGTGAGAAGGGGAGGGGTATACAGTAGCTGCTCCCGTGCAGGTGCCGCTTTAAATGCAAATGAAACGGCAATTATAATTTACCTTTCCCTTGCAAACTAGCTTTTGAATCCGTAATAACCTGTCGGCTTTCGAAATGAAATTCGGGATATTTTTGATACAAAATAACATTTCATTATTTTACTAAAGGGGTTTTAATTTCTTATAATAATTGCTCCAGTGATTCAGCCAAGAGTTGTTTTTTTTTGTAACCTGAGCCAATGGAAAATTGCTTTCATTTAATTTAATTACAGCTCTGGAATAATGCATTAAATATGTACTCCCTTTGTGTTTACTCTTACGTTCAAGGGCTAGAATTAATTAGTTCTGAACTTTGAAAAATATCTGCCGCTACCCACAATGTAAACAGCACAAACACTTCAGTGACTGCAGGGTCGGGGCTCGACCGGCCACTCTTCTTTCCCCTTAATGGCAGGGACGCAAGATCGCATCTTCAAATGACTCTGCTTCCAGAGCAGCTACATGAGCACACGTATTAGTATTACGTGAGCTAGAGCGACAGAAATCCCCTTCCCATTGCTACTGAGCAACCGAGGGACGAAGCGAGGGCGACGGATTACTTGCAGACTCGGTGACACACCTGCAACGATGGGATTTTTCTCTCTCTCTATGAGCAGACAGCAAAAACTTCCCCGGAAAATTATTTTAGAAATAAATTTCTTCCAAACCCACCCGGACAAAAACAGTGCTCATGAACGTTAAGGATGACACTCTGCTTCTGTGTCTGTATGGTTTTGGGGAGGGTTTTATGTTGGGATGGAGAGGAAGGATGGGCTTTGGGGTTCAGGAGATCGGGTTTAGTTCCTACTTTTGCAACAGATCTCCCATAAGTAGACCCTGGGCAGGTCACCCGATTTTCATGTGACACCCCCTTGTCCGCAAAGCAGAGCGCCTCTCTCTCACGCTGTCCTGCCTATTTAAACGGTAGGCTCTTTGGACCATGGCCCATCTCTTACTATGTCCAGGAGAACAAGACCTCTATTAAATGAAATGTGCCTTCTGGCTCATTGAACACCTATAAGCTTTCAAGGATGCCTGGGCTATTGATGAAACTAGAGGATTAGAAGGAAGCAGAAGCAGTTGCATCTTAAAAGGGTCCCTGTACCCAATAATTTCAAGACTCAAATTTATATTTTTGCTCAAAGAGTTTTGTTAACGCCTTTTGTTCTACCATCCCCCACTCTCTTCCCCCGATCAATAAAAGCATCGGGTTACAGCGTGAGTGGCTGTTTCTCTCTGAAAGGGACTGAGAGAGAGGCCTTTATTGCTCCCTTGGCTGGGCTGGCTACACTGGGCTTGGCTTTCTATTCTCCTCCGATGCCAGAGGCTATCTTTGGATACTTCAGGTGGAAAGAAGTACCTTGAAATATTGCTGTGGGTAAAGCATGTGCAAGGCTTGCAGGGTCTGTGTACAGAGCCCTGAGACCGGAGCCTGGGTGGCGGCAGCGCTACTCCAGGCTTGCGGGAGCTCTCCAGGAAGGGGGACGGCCAGCCGTAGGCTCCCCATGGGAGACTCCCGAAGCGCGGTTCTGGGCCTGGCACAGTGAAGTGGGTGGCTCTGCAGAACAGCATCTCCTACTAGGCTGCCACACAGAAAACATTTGCTGTAAAATAAGTTGCTGAGCAAAAAGCACTGCAGTTGTTCACAAAAATCTCCCTGGGATTTTAATTTATCAGAAAAGTTCCCCAGCCACTCTCTTACGTCCTGAATGACTGCCCTGGAACTTTCTTAGACTGCTAAAAATGAAGCCAATTTGCAGCCATAAAGCTCTGGTGGGAGGGCTTGGGGTGGGAGGGTAAGAGAGTATAGGAAATCATCTAAGCCATATTAAACCAGGCAAAGCAAATATACCAGGTTTTAGCCTGGAGCTAGTTTTTACAGCTAACTTGTAAAACTCAGAGATGAGTTATAATGGAAATGCTGAGACAACCCTATGCACACCGGCTTGAGTTGCACCTCTGTCATACGTCAAGTGTCAGGACAGAGTCACTATGTTGAAAAGAGCCAATAAAGTGTCACCTTGTCATGCAGCACCGAACTTTGTGCAGAGACCACTTAAAAGCCTGTCGCTGGCAGATCTAGGAAGCACATTGCATTCTGGGCTGGAACAGCAAGAAAGTATTTAAGCGAGTTTCTTCCACAAATGTCGCTCAGCCCGTCAGAGACTTCACGTCCCAGTCTCTTTCCACTTCCAGCAGCCATTCTCATCACAACCTGGACCCAGAAAACCTCTCTCAATCCCTGGACCCCACTGCCATTCAGCGAGCGCTCTTGTTTCAGGGCACTTGCATCCTGATATTCCCGATAATGACGGGGCAGGGCAGAGATCGATCTGCAGGGCACATTAAGATGCAATCACACGGTTGGACTCGCATGGATAGGGAATAAAAGGTGAGTTTAAGCCACCTTAGTGCTTCTGTATTCAAAACCCAGCCCGCAGCGTTCGCTCGCACAGCTGCAGAGCTGCTCAAATGTATGCTCTATATCTCATGAACCCAAAAACCAGAAGAGACGTACACACCAGGTTTCCTCCTGACTTGACCCTCCCTCGTTGTCTCTGTGCCAGGAGCAGGGCCTGTGCTGAGCCCGCGCGCAAGCTCCACGCTCACACAGGATTGTCAGGGGGCCACTTCCCCCCACTTCGAGCCTGCCAGGTTGTCACTGGACTGGAGAGGTTGTCACTGGACCGGAGAGTCAGGCTATACAAACTCGTGCGTGGTTCGATGCTTTGGCTACGTCGCTCCTGGGGCACGTACACTATTGCAGCCTGTGCAAGAGGGTGGGGTGAAGAGCTATAAAAACCACTGTCAGCAAAAGACTTCACTGAAACATCAACTGCCTTAAACACCATCTGGGAAAGAGGACATATTCTGGAAGAAAATGCGTAGCCTGCCTTCTGCCCGGGGGACTCTGCTCCTCAGCTGCCTGGGCTGCAATAGCTGCAGGATACGGGAAGAGAGCACGCCGCTGCCTCCCAGACTCCCTGGTTCCCTCGAGACACCGCTGTTCCCACCCATCACCTGTTGCAAGGTCTGGGAGGGCAGACCTTATAACTGCCCCCACCATCCCTCGGCATCTGTGTGCCAGAGAGGGACGTGCAGCAGAAAGCAGCGAGGACGGCGTGGCTGGCTGCGTGGGGAAAGACTGAAGGAACGAGTCCGACTGAGCCCGGGGGAAGGAGATGGAGAGGAGACAGGCTGGCAGTCTGCAGTCTCCAGAGTCCCCCACGGGCTCTTGCAGCGGTGCCTTTCCCCAGCCTCCGGGGTTGCTCTCTGCTCGAGGCGGCCCGGGGAGCTGGCCCACCGCTGCCAGGGGGCTGGCTAACAAATGCTCAACAGAACGCAACAGGCATTGCACCCAGACAAATCCAAGAACAGGAGCCAGGCAATTTAGCAATTGCAATATGATGGTTGCCCTTTTCCTCCCTGTTTGTTCTGACTTTAATCAGCCAACCATCACGGAAACATGCTTTGAAGCTCTACGGTTAAATAGTCAAAGAACTAAACAGCTTTGCCGGCAAAGTGTGTGCATCCCAGGGAAGACCACGCAGCCGTCCTGCCACCCAGCTGCTCAGCAAAGGGTCCACGTTGTGAGGCTGTGCAAGAATTGCTCCTTGCCTGCGCTGGGTAAAGAAATAATACAGGACTAATAGCTCGTTTTATATTGGGAAGGAGTCTTTTTCTGACAGGTAGGTCTGTCGTTTGTTGGCAGTGATTAAAACAAGCCTTTCTGCTATTCAGCAACCGAGCGTCGTGTCAATTCTTAGAGCACGAGGTTTAAAAACCCACTTTCTAAGCGCAACGGCTGGTGCAGCCCATTGCAACAGGACCATAGGCCACGAAACCCCAGAAACAGATGTGGGCATTGCCCCCCTCCAGCTTCCCCTGCACCATCCCATCCAGGGGGGGCATTTGTCAAGGTCTTCCGATTTCAGGTCAAACTTTTGCTCCTTGTGGGGGGGTGTTACTCAGCCGTCCCACCCCCCGTCCCCATCACCGGCCAAAGCCCACTGCTGCTGCTGAGGAAGGTGGAAGAAACCTTTATCTCATTCCCTTTCCAAATTACTGCCCCATGTGCTGTGTTACACCCCGGCTAGCTGCATGCCGCTGTGGGTGCCACAAATCCTCCCGCGTGTCACACTAGCGCAGCAAGGATCGCGGTCCCCGCCATGAAGCTCGGCAATCGCTGGAGACATCTGGAGGTTTCCTCCTCCTGAGCTGGCTCAGAATTCAGCCTGCCAAGGATTACCAAGTAGCTGCAGATACGTCCTGAGGCCCAGCCATGCAACCAGGCATAAATGTCGTGCAACGCTACGCCCCTGGGTGAGCCAGCCACAGAAGGTGTGCTCAGATAGGCCTTTGCTTCCTGCGCCGACACTGGCGCAGCGCTCCTGTCCCGTGCAGAGCGTGCAAATGAAAGCTGAAAATCTTCCTATTTAAAGGATCATTTGGAAGATGCTTCTTTGGCGGAGAATGACTGATTGGGGCTCGTCGCATCTCTTGCTTCCTAGCTTGCGCGTTGGCTTGCTAGTCCAGCAATTAAGCGTTTCAAGCCCACGCACGTCACAACTCTGCCCACAGCAGGCAGCCCCACGTTCCCTTTGCTTGTTTAGCATGCACACGTGTCTGCTATTATCCAACTTTTGACAGCTCCACTTCTCTTCGTGCGCAGGGAAAACAAGCTATGGGAAGATTTCTTGTTAGTACATGTATTATGATAGCACCTACAGGCCCTAACTAGGATTAGAGCACTGGTACACCAGGCCCTGAGCAGAGACCCAGCCTACTCAAAGCATACGGGTGAAGCATGGAAGAAAGGAAACATTATCTCTGTTATGCACCTAGGAACGCAAAGCAATTAAAAGTCTGATTCACCATCTCCTTGCCCCTTAGGAAGCTATTTACACTAGCACACAGCAAGTGCAGAGTGGGGATGGCACACCTGTACAGCGTTGCCCAGCCTGTTTTGTTGAGACTGCTGTTGCAAATCTGTTTCTCTCCAAAAGCCCCAGCTCCTGGAGTCCTTACCAGGCACTGGTAGGCTTCCACACCGCTTTCAAATGGTAAATGTATTGATATAATGTTGTGCCCCGGTGATTCCTATATTTCATGCCGCCTTGTGATTTTTGGGGGCGAAGCCAGCTTGTGATTTTCGGGTGCTGAGGTGGCGCAGCAAGCTGCTAGCAAAAATGCATGACTTTGGGGCGTGCTTTGCAAGGCGCAGGTCGGCGGAGAGTCAGAGCCCGGGCTGCCTTTGTTATTCGAAGGTCCTGCTCTTCAGATGGTCGAAGGGAACTGAAAATTAGATGGATGAAGTCTCATCTTGAGAGCGCGGAATAGGTGGGTTTATGCCAGGCACGAGGGCTAGGGCTGGGCAATTCCCGGCGATGAGGAAGAGCTGGTTCAATCCTCCCCTGGGAGCTTTAAACGACCCTCCCGAGTGTGGAAACGCTTGTTCCCCCCAGCATGGCTAGCGGAGGAGCCGAGCGTGCCAGGAAAGGGGCAGGCAACACGCAGCCGGACGGAGAGCCTCCTCTCTCCCGGATGGAAGAATACTCCTCACCCAGCGCTGGGTCCAGGCTTCAGCTGCTTAAACCCCAGCTTCAGGCCTCCCAAAATGAGGGGCCTCCGAACAAAAACTGGACATTTTCCTTCTAATACGACAAAAATATGCACACACAATGGCTCCACAGTTATTATTCATATGGAGGTCATACGTTTGTGCGGAAATAACAATAATTCATCATAAAAGTTCATGAAAAGCCACGTCCGTGGATTTTTTCCAAAAAGAAATGCAAAACTCTCCAACTCTTGGCTCAGAGAGGATACCTTTTATTAGGCCAGCTAGGCAATCCCCCTCAAATATCTTTCTCTGCGAGCTTGCGGGCACACACGCCCTTCCTCAGGCCCAGGGAAAATTAAAGATGGTAAAAAGGCAGAAAATAAACTCTTGCACGGATCCAGAGGAACAGTCTTTCACCTTCAACTCCCTCTGTGCAAAAATGTATTTCTACCTACGGGGACTTTTTAT
>JAGPOW010002401.1:341253-369121 GCA_030014935.1 Caiman crocodilus | reverse complement strand
CTGTGTTGGTCGGTTTGTTGGTGTTGTCTGCCCCTGGGGGTGGTGTCCCGCGGGGGTCCCGCGTACCGGGGCGGGGGCGGCGCCCCGGCTGTCCAGCACATAAGCACCTTCGCGGGGAGAAAATACTGAGGCTCTGATGCATGTATATACAGGTATACATAAATAATAAATTATAATAAATAGATAAATAATAAAAAAGTAACCCCAAATCCACATTTTTCCACAATCAAAATGAAACACCACTATCTATCTGTCTATGTGCACGTGTGCATGTGTATGTATATCTGTATATATACGTGTGTATGCATGTGTAATAGATAGTGGTGTTTCATTTTGATCACGAAAAATGTGGATTTGGGGTTACTTTTTTAAATCTGGAAACTGGGGATTTTTTTTTTAATCAGAGAAAACCAGGCCCCGGGTTATTACGGCGTCTAGCGCAGCCGCGCTGGGCGAGGGAGTGAAGGGGTGCTGCCTTTCCTGCAAAAAGGGGGTAGGGGCAAGGCAGTCCTGAGAGCGGATTTGAGTTGACAATTAGCACCGAACAGCTTTTAATACGATCTCGCTCACCTTAGCACGCACCAGGAACAGGAAACACACAGTCATACATTATTGCTTAATTACTTGGAAATGTCTATAGACACTTTCCATTACCGCGTTCCGTGCGATTTACCCAAAGGCAACAGGGTTTGAAAGGAAGACGCAACGCTTCCCTTTTCCAATTAAATCCAGCTTTTATTTCCCATAGCAAATAGTGGAGAAGTCTGTAATTATGATGCTGCGGTGGTGTTGCCAGCTCTGACCTCTAAGAGGCTAGGGGAAAGCAGGATCTGCTGCACGCGGCGATTTCGCTCTGCACCGCGCCGGGGCCCGTTGCCCGTCTTTCCCGGTGCTGCAATCTGCGCAAGAGTTGCTGGCGGGGGGCTCATTGCAGCAGAGTGGCGCGCTCAGCGTGGCATTAAACTAATCAAAAGTGAAAACAACGCGGAAAATGATTTCCACCTCCCCGCCTCTTTGTTTGTCTTTAATTGTTTGCATTTTGTGACCTAAATTTTCCAACAAATTAACAGCCCCAAAGGTGAAAATCCCAGAAACAATTCTCACATGTGGAAGGTCCCATTGGGCCTATTGTTTGCAAGTAACGGGAGGCAGCCTCTCTCCCCCCCGAGCAATAGGCCATTATTGTAAAGGCTTGTAATTGTTGCCTTATAAACATAGCTAATTCAAAAAAAAAATCAAAGCTGATTAGTGTGTTTGCAAAAGAATATTTCATCCAGGAAAAGGAATCTAAAAACTATTAGTGCTAATCACTCACAGCAGCGAAAGGAGGGATGACAACGCAGCCATTTCTAACAGGAATTTTCATAATAGATGTGTCCTGTAGGTCTCAGATAATTCACACGGAGACGGGCTGGGGTTTCTGTCAGCCTGTGATTAATAGGAGTATCGCTGCGTATTGCAGCATGCTTGATTAAATGAGATGAGATCCTAAGAGCCTGAGTCACAACTGTCCGGAAACCTGCGCACTCATGTACCTCCGTGCCCCCGGCACCGAGCGCTGCGCCTCCAGCTTGGCTTCATTATTTATTGCTGGCGTTGCAGATCTGTCAGAGGCCAGGATCCTCTTGTATCCCCACCCCAAAACCAGGCGTGCACGCGCTCGAAGCTAAGCCGAGGTAGAAGTCCGAGCCTTACACTGGTGCGCAATGGCCAGGGACGATCCTGTTCTCGAAACTCGGTGCCGTTTTACACCCACGGCAGCCAGGATTCCCGATTTAAACCTATCTGCAGCTCCCCCGCGTTTCTGGCTTACACGGCACGGGTGACCCACGCGATGCTCTCGGCGCGAGGCACGTGATGCTTCCGGGGACAGGTTTCACCCCTGCAGCAACAACCGACGGGAAGAGTCGCCCCGTGGGGAAGCCTGAAGAGCAGATCAGTAGAGTTTTGTACCCATTTTCCCCTGGTGTCAGACCTGCGCTCAGGGAAGACTGGCACCGCCTGCTGCAAGCCAAACCCCATCAACTTCAGCAGGACAGGGCCGTCCTCCGGATTTCGGGCTGTCTTGAACAAAAGCCAACGCGGCGCAGGGAAACGGGCCGCTCGCGGCAGCTGTACGGGGACGCAAGTGGCAGGCAGCCCTGCGCACAGTAATCAGCTCCACTTTGAAGGCTGGGCTTTTCTGCCTTGGGATCTGGAGTCAACAAGCGCGGCAGGAGGGAACAGCAAAGAGAAGGTGAACGAATCGATTCGGCCTGATCAATGGCTCTGTGTTCAGCGGTGCAAGACACTGGTTACTGAAGATCGATCGACGCGTGTACTCGGAGGCGGGCGTTTTGTCTCTGGGCAGATGCCGAAGGCGCGCCCCACACTTACGAGCACCTCCTGTGCCCCGAATCAAGCAGCCGCGACTCGGATCAGAGCGGCAGGAACTGTTGTCTCTGGTTTCTGGGACTCGCCCTGCTATTTTCCACCATGCTTTGTGGAAGGGGTGCTTCAGGGAGGGCTCGGCTACGTTCGGATGCGAGGCTGTTCTGCCGTTAAGGCTTGGGGGGCACAGTGGCGGGCTAAGTCGGCTTGTCCAGTGTCCACTCCAGCTGGTATCACCCATCTGCCCAAGGACCACTCACCAGGCGGGTCTGCACGCGCAGTCTGTGCACGTGAATAAACTCTGGCGCTAATTGCTCTGGAGTTTTTTTGTTCCCAGGCATGCCGTTTGAAGGCAATCACGGGCTTACCAACATTTAGGGCTGGAAGGGACCTTGTGAGATTAGGGGGCACCCCCGTGCCCCAGGCAGCTGGGTCAGAGTCTACACGGCTCCGCAGTTTGCATTTACAAGTACAACCCTGCTGCAAAGTTGATTCGTTTCCTGCACCCGGCACGTGTAGACGCCGAGACATTCACCATGGAGCTCATTAGTCGGCTCTCCAGAAAACATCTCGTGCAGACACGTGCCCACTATCTCTTTAAATGAATAGACTTCACAAGGGACCTGGAGCCTTCCAGGAAGCACCCAGGTGACGATATCTCAAACGTGCCAATTGCGAATCCTTAAACGAGACAAAAGAGCAGCAGATGGGCACTGATGCAAGGGGAAGAGGAGATGATCTCATGCTTGGACCACGGAGGATTGCACAGAGCTCAGTTTTGAATGGGAAAGAAACAGCACTTGCCAAAAGGAAACGCTGGCGAACTCAAAGGGACGGCTGCTGTGACGCCACTTCCAGGCTGCAAGCGAGGCGGGGGCGGCCGTCACACCCGGTGTTGCACAGGCCCTCAGCTACCGCCAGGGCCCTTACCGCGCTGCACGTGGCGCAGACCCGGCATGCGAGAGAGTGGGTCTAATAAAAGATATCGCATGTACCCACAGGGCCTTGGCTGCCTGAGCCCTGGTGCAGTGAGCTCGCAGTCCAAAGAGACAAGGGCAGAAGGAAGTAAGAATCGCCGTCCCACCTCGGAGAGGCAGAGAGCACCCTGGTTAGCAAAGTCCAGGCTCAGGTGGATTGGGAGCTGGCCCAGGCAGACTGCTGCTTCCCTACAGGTCCCTTGCAACGCCGAATAGTGAACTGAAGTCACCCGAGCACAGGCGAGGGCAATTCGCCCCTGGGGAAGATGCCTCGCCCTGCACGCCAGAGGGAATCCCCCGGCCATGTGCTCACTTGTGCGCGCGCTCAAGTCAGCAGGACCACGGGGACGGCGTGCCCTGTTCCAAGCTGCGCGGGCGGCTCGTGGCACAGCTGGGATGTTAACCGAGCTAACATCTGCCAAGGCCATATGTCACAAGGCCTCGCTGCCTTTCGATATGCTGCAATGGGAGCCCCCGGGCAATTTCTCGCTCCCCCTTTGTGTGGTTAAACAGTGCGGCCTCCTTTTACCGCTCGTGCCCTCCAGCACAGAGACGAGGCAGAGCTGCTGCGCTGGAGGTGGGCGAGACGTAGCCCCAGGGCTGGGGAAGCCGGTCTCCAGTTTGCCAGCCTCGCGCGGCGGGGAAGGAGTCTCTGCAAGCCGGTTTCCGATGAAAGCAGAGCTAGGCAATCCCCAAGGCAGTGCTGGCACTGTGAGGAGAGGGCACGTAATTAGCCCACTTGGTGTAAGCTGGCCTAGAAGGGAGACTGCTGCTGAAGGACGAAATTAATTGCTTAGAGATCAAACAGAAAGGAGCTGGAATGGGAACACGTTCGATACATGCGAATGAGCTGGAGGTGAGCGGCGCATGCCCTTGAGTGTGCGGGAGCTGAGCATTACACAAGAGGAACTTGCATCCGAAGCCATGGCCTGGGGACGTCTAGTGACTGCCTTGCACCCTGCTTCACCACGGGCCACCCATGTCCTTCAAGGAGAGCTCACAGCTCCCTGGCATCCTGCAGCAACCCACCGCGGCCCCGGTGTCTCCCATAGTCGTGGCCCAAAACAACCTGTCCTCTGCGCCTGGGACCTTTACCCTGGGCGGCAGCATTGTACGGGGCCCATGCCCTCGGGGAGTCATTTCACAGGAGTATAAGATCCCACAGTGCCACGTGCCTAGGATCCCGCGGTGCCGCATGGCTAAGATCCCGCGGCACCGCACATCTGAGATCCCACGGCGCTGCGCCTCTGAACAGGCATGAGAAATATGATTTAAACCTCACTCCATGCCCAGCGTGGCCAGCTCTCCCCTATGGGACATGCAAGGAAAAGGACTAGTCAGAGTGGTACGGTGTCCAATATCTTTACAGGAAAGTGCATTCACCTCCAGCGCTGACTCTCAAGGGGTGCCTTTTGTCCACAGCCAGCTATTGCTGCTTGAAGAGATTTCAGAAACCAGCCGTCCTTGTCCTGTCCACCTGGCACTGTCTTCAGATCCTGTGGCTTGTGCATGAGTGCTGCAAGAAAGGGCGGTAAAGCTACGCTGGTTCCTAAAGCTGGAGAGGAGGTCTATGAAGCACACCATCGATCCTGTTCACCGGGGATAACATTGATTCGGATGGGATGCACCAGTTGCAACCATCCTGGACACTCCCTGGTCCAGCACATGAAGAAGGCTCTGCGCTTTGCTGCACTTTCGGAAGCGGGGTCAGGTCCCTGACCCTTCAGAGCATGGTTCCCAAAAGCGGCATTTCACAGCGTGATCCCAAAGGATTGTGTTTGTGCGGAGCCGGGGGAGGAATAAAGCTTTTTTTCCCCCTCCATCTCCTCCCTATGCACCGCAGACCAGCCCACTTGCCAGGGAGCAGCTCCCATTTCTAGCTGCAGAGGCTCTTTATCCAGTCCTGGCTGATCCTCCAAGATGAATGGGTATCGTTGCTGTGAGCAATCAATGCAGGGACAGGAGAAGAGATGGAGGCAGGTGCAGCAGGAGGTCTGCAGCTTCAATCAAAGCAAATTAAGTGAGAATGGATCTTTTCATTACCTGATTGACACACATACGGCGGTGCGGCAGGCCGGCGAATTGATTTTGTTTTAGCGGACGGAGCGGCAGGCAAGGTGGCAGAAGAGGCCTGTCTGTCCACAGGAAGATTGAGCACCCCGGGCAGCTTTTTCCATCCTGATTACGACCTTCCCCCGGAGCCCCGCGCGCAGGATGGCGCTGCCTGACCCAGGAGTCACGCCGCACAGACTGGTGTAATTTGACAATCATGCTCGTACAAGACCCTTGCCCGCGTCGTGCCCACGCCCCGTGGGCAGCTGTGCCCGGCTGGCAAGCATGCGCGTGTGGGCGCTGGCACGCGCGGCGCTGCACTCGCACGGGGCCTCCCTCTGCTGAGCTTGTAAATAGCAAATGGGGATAATTGGAAGATTGCCATTCTTCTATAAATACCGGGGAAAGCGACACGGGAGGCAGCAGGCGAGAAGCTGCCTGGTGCAGGGGCGACATCTAGGAGCTATTTCCTTGCATGAGAAAATGATTTTACTCCTTCCACAGAATGGGAGAGAGACGTTGGGCTGGAAGGGACGTCCGCGGGTCGCCTTGTTTGGGTAGGATCGGCAAGCCATCGTCTAAACCGCACGTCGGACTACCGTCAGCCCTGATGCACCGCAGCCCTAATGCCCGGCCCGGACACAAGTACAGCAGGGGAACCACGGCAGCTGATGCCCTCCTTCTGGGACGCATTGGACAGCTTTGTAGGTGTTAGGGGCTGGAACCCCTTCCTGACCCCAAATATTGTGACTGGTCCAACCCTGAGCAGAGGGGGGCGAGGCTCTCCAGCCGGGAGCCTCTGGCTTGGGTCGCAGGCAGAGCGGAGGCTCCTGTTCCCAGCCTCGGCTGCACGCAGCGCCCACTGCTTCTGAGGGAGGTTTAAAAACGCCCCACACGCACCGCAGAAAGGGCAGCCAGAAAAGCCCCAAAGCGGGGGAAGTGCCCACAGTACAACATAGGCACGGCTATGCCTGCATCGTCCCCGACATGTGCCTGTCCAACCCCTTCTTGCACACCTCCAGTGATGGAGTCCAACCCGCCGGGCATCGCTCTGCTGCCGCACGACTCCAACAGCGAAGAAACGCTTCCGGGTAGCCAATCTAGACTGACTTTGCTGCCGTTTCCAGCCATGGGTCCGTGTCGTCCTCTCTGCAGCAAGAGCAAAGGTGCTTCCCCTCCCCCCTTACTACCTTTCCTGTGGAAGGAGGCATTTTTCACTTTAAAAATTTTATTTATTTATTTATTTTTACTGAATGCCTTAAATGGCCTCCCAAAAATGCAGCGCTGCGCATGCCCGGGAACCCAGCAGCCCAGGGAATACCTCACGCTCACCACAGCGCAGGAGCCCTGAGCGGCCCTGCACAGCTGGGACGCGGCACGAGCCCTGGACCTGCGGCCCGGAGCGATGAAGAGACTCGCCTGAGGTCACGCGGGGAGACTGCGGCGGAGCCGGAAACGGAGTGCGCGTCTCCCCAAGGTTCAGTCCCGTGCGTTATTTCACGGGGGGGGAGTCCTGAGCCCACTTTTGGGCCCCTCACTGCAGACAGGATGTGGACACGCTGGGGAGAGTCCAGCGGAGGGCAGTGAAAATGGTTGTGGGGCTGGGGGACAGGACTGGGGAGGCGAGGCTGACAGAGCTGGCCGGATTTAGTCTGATGAAGACAAGACGGGGGGGGGGGGGGTTAATAGCAGCCTTCAGCTCCCTGCAAGCATGGGCAACTGGTGCCACCTTAGTCGGGGGGGGAGGGGGGCATGTGCCCCCCCAGCCAATCTCAGCAACTGCGGGGGTAATCATGCCAAGTGGGAAGTGGCCGCAGCACTTCATCCGGTGCTCCCACTCCCTGGCCGGCGCTCACGGGGGGCACCGGTGCTGCCGCCTGCCCCCCCCCGTCTGTTGCCTACGCAGGGAGCGCGGCCTGCCAGGGGGTGCACCAGCAGTCTCGGGGGTGCGCGTGCACCCCTGCGTATCGCCACTGCCTCCAGGCCGTTTGAAAGAGGCTGGAGCTGGGCTGTTCCCGTGGGGGGCAGACGGCAGGACAAGGAGCAATGGGCTCAGGCTGCAGCAAGGAAAGTTGAGGTTGGAGATTAGGAAAAACCTTCTAATGAGGAGGGTGCTGAAGCACTGGGATGGGCTCCCCAGAGAGGCGGTGCAGTCTCCGTCCTTAAAGGTTTTTAAGACCTGGCAAGACAAAGCCGTGGCTGGGATGATGGAGTTGGGGCTGGTCCTGGTTTGAGCAGGGCGTTGGACTAGATGTGGCCCCTGAGGTCCCTTCCCACCCTCGTTTTCCAATTTGTTCCACAAATGATGTATATTGGCACTGAACCTCGTTCATAAACCAGGACTACATCGCGTTAGGTGCTGTACAGCTGCTGGACACAAAGCTGGTCTCTGCTTCAAACTCCTTATACACCAATGCTGCCGCAGGCAAAGGCCAGGAACTGTATGGGAAAATACAGCCGCGCTCCCCTCCCCTCCCCGGACGCAGCACGAGGCTGACCTGGGGCTCGTTGCTCTGCGGACTGGAGACTTCAGAGCTGAAAATCTTCACCCGGTATTCGCCACCTTGGAAAACTCAGAAAAGGAAAAAAGCAGGAGGGAGATGCATGCTCGCGCACACACCTCAGTGATCAACTCATGTTTCTCTAAATATTAATAAAGAAAAATAAATCAGAAAATGTATCCCAAATGGCAGTTGGCGGAGGCCAGTTTGGGAAAAGAATTGGCTCCAAGGTTTGCTTCCATCCTTGGGGCTTAAATCTGAGCTCACCGAGCTGAAATGCTGTCTGGAGTTTCATGTTCACGCAAGAGTAGTTAGGACAATTAGTTGGGATATTTAAACAATTAAAAATTGACAAAATACCAGGCTTGGACGAAACTGTGCTCCAGAGCAGCAAGAGAATTAGAGAGCTGGTAGAGGGTTTAACACATCATTAAATGCAGAGGCGTTTAAGGAGCCCGAAACACTCCTATCAATAGAAAACAAATGAGGACGCAGGCTGGGGCCCGCTGGGGAGAAGACCCTCAAGGGCTCAGCCACTGGTCCCGTCCGCCGCCCAAAGAAGTCAGGACCCCAGACTCTGGCTCCCATCCCCAGGTTTCCAGGCAAGCTCAGCACACCCAACAGCGCTGAGCCCTTCTGAAACCACCCCCGAGCTCAGGGGTAGCGGGACAGTCTTGACCATCTCCCTTTGCCTAGGGACACCCCTGTCCTGCACACATCAGACTGCATATACCACCCTCCGTCCCCAGGCGGGCTCACTTCAGGCATCGCTGCAAGGAAGAAGTGGAATGGACAACTTGGGGGTGAAACCCAAGCAACTACCTGTGCTTGACCGTCTCCTCTTACCGACGGGAAACTGAGGCCCAGATCCACAGTGGTGTTTAGGCACCTGGCTCCCCTTCAAGCACCGAGCCCTTATCGGGAAGCTTGGGCGATGCATAGGGGGTGCACACGGGTGCATGTGCACCCCCTACAAACATGGTGGCAACTTGCCGCACCCCCACCAACCACACTCCCACCGCCACCATGCCCCCCCCCTGCCCCCGGGGCACGCGTTGGTCGTGCTGGGACGATCTGACTTGACCGGGATCAAGCACGGGCTAGGGACAGAAGTTAGTTTAAGTCATCAGAAGCTGGTTTAAACCTGTTCGAGAACAGGAGTTCAGTGTACATAAACCAGTTTCCAAATGGCTGAAACTAGTTTAAGACACCCCCGGCTGAATGCAGCATCCGACTTCACCGATTTGGGTCCAGCCGGTCTGCGCACCTTCTGCCCTGGACATGAAGTCTGTGGCTGAACAAGGACTTGAATCCAGCTCTCCCGAGAGGCAGGTCAGCACCCTCGGCGCCGGGCAATCCTGCCCTCGTAGGGAAGCGGGGGTATAGCGCGGGAGCCCCAGACACCAGCTCGGAGATGACCCAAGGGGAAAATCGAGGCAAACAAGCAAGCAGAGAGCTCGGCTTCTCCGGCACCGAGGGACTGCTGCTCCGACAGTCATGTCTGGAGCGAGCGAGCTCAGGCAGAAGCCGTGTACAAAACTACGACGCAGCCGGCCACTTTAATCAGGCTTACTGTCAATACAACGAGGGAGAAAACCAACAAACACTCCGCTTTCCTCCAGCGTGAAGCGTGCAGCCCCGTGGCTCTGGTTCTGTCCAGGTAATTCTCCACTGTCTGCTTCAACAAGCTGCTGCAGGGAGCGGGAAACTGCATTAAATTATTATGTGCCAGGGAAAGGAGGCTTAACTTTTTAAACAGCCACGTCTTTCAAGGGCAGCTCGGAAACTGCTTGCAGCCTATCGGGGCAGTGCTGGGGCGGATTTGCCAGGCCTGCGGCTTGCTTCGCCCCACCCCGGCCACTCAAAGGCCCAGGAGGACCAGCGTGAAGGGTCAACTGCAACAGACTGCCTGACATATGGTGCTTTTGGGATGGAGGCCAAGCATCTACTCGGACAAAAGCTGAAGTCACCCATCTCAATTAAGAGCCTTTGTGGCCCTCTGAAACAGTTTTTTCATGGCCTAAGGGTTTGTTCATGATTTAACAGTATTAAGCATTTGAAACCTCCACCAAGCACTTGTGCACACACGCAGGAATTTCCCTGCTGTCTTTCTGCCTGCTTGGTTCAGCCTCAAAGCATGACGTGACTTTATAAGATCTGTTGCATAGGGATTTACGTTTTGCTTCCCTTCCAGTATCACAGCAGGTGTGTGTGGGGGTGAAGGCCCCTGCTGACCGAAATTTAGTCCAGTACAAAGGGCAGCGCAAGCCCTGTGCCCCATCGGAGTCCTGGGACACGGGGGGGGGCGCCTGGGACTTGGCACAGGAGGGGATGTCAGACAAATCGCAGAGATCCTCCACTTGAGCTCAAAGTATACTTTCGCTGGGCGCATCTCCACATGCACTAATGTGCCATAGCGACTGCGTATTTTCTCTAGTACTCGCTTAATGAAGTCCTAACTAGACGTGCAGGAACTAGAGTTAGTGTGCAGTAGTTCTGGTACATGGCTATTTTGTGACGCTTGTTGCTCATTACCCTAGTAACACCATGCAGTAGGCTGTTAGCACAGATTTTAACCACCACGCTACTGTGCAGTGTTATTAGGCTAATGAGCAGTAAGTGTCTCATGTAGATGAGCCCACTATGCAGCAGCACTAAGAAGCCAGGATATTTTAGTCCCAGTAGAGATGCCCAACGTCTATCTAGGCCAATATTCCCACCATTGATTAGCAACTCTGGGCACCCCATTGCAGCTGGTTTAGAATTGTCTCAGTAGGAGAGAAGCACTTTGGGAAAACTGAAATCCCTTCACAGTACATCAGGTTGGTCACTCAGGGCACCTGTACACATCACAGGGCTTAACCCTCATTAAATTAAATAGCCTTATAAAATTTAAACTTGTTTATTTTGGAGCGTCACATCAGTGTTTGCACATACTAGGTTTTCAAATTAATTAAGCTTTGGAGCGTTCCATCAGTGTTTGCACATACTAGGTTTTTGAATGAATTAAGCCCAGTCCCCGGCGCCACAAGAAAGTGGGACAATCCCATGCCCCACCCCTGCCAGCCCAGGGTTCCCCACCCCATGTTCTGCCATGCAGCTGTGGAGCCAGCACATGGCACAAAAAAAGCATCAGCAATTTGAAATCAGCAGCAACTCAAAGGGGTGAACTACAAAAAAGACTCAAAGCATCCAGAAAACCCGCCCGTGCAAACAGTCACACTGTTGCAGCGCAAGAAAGGGCAAAAAATGTAATGTGTACAAATGCCCTCAGATTCTCCTACTGCTCTTGCAAATCTCTTTCCCTTCACGTCTCTCATATGCTATGCTGTATCATTTGCTCCCCTGGTTTGGAGGAAGCCTGTCTGCCAATGGTGCCAGGGAAGCTGTGCGACAGATGACCACCTCTGGTTCACCTGTCCCTTCCTCAGTTGCTGCCACCAGCACCTCAGTTCTGCTACTCGGTGCTTGCCAATCCCCTAGCTGCAATGAATGCTACCCTGGTTGCCTTCTTTTCTGATGCGGTGAGGTATCTGGGGGTCAAAGGAACTCTGGAGCTAATCACCCTGGATCTTGTGCACTGGTTTGCCACTAAGTCCCAATGGATGCATCTCATGCCGAGTTTGTACATGGTGCAAAAGCCCAAGGGAATCCAGCCCAGGGCCGATACACCTTTACATTGGCAAGAAAGAACTAACCGAGTTTCCCTGATCAAAGCAGCATCCTTTCCCTTCCTCACGCCCTCGAAACATGCCCTTTAGGTAGGCTGCGAATGCTTTCTCTTCTGAGAAACCAGCTTGGCCTTGTTTTCATTTGCCTGCTCCCAGGAGCATCGCGGCGAAGAAGGGAAGCAAAAGTAGATTGAATTTCATTTAAGAGCAGCAGCATAAAAGCAGAGCTCTTTGTCTGCAGCAAGGCAAACGCTGCTTCATTTTCCCTCAGTATAATTCAATTATGCTTTTCTTTGGCCTATTTAAAACATTTAACTTGTATTTATGAAAGTGAGTAGATTTTTAAATAACCATTTATAATGATTATTCAATTCCTTTCTCTTTTTTCAGAAGAGCAGGAAGGAGGCACTCTGGGTATTTTTTACAGTGGATGGCACTGGGGTCCTGATAACCAGCTCCCAGCAAGACGCCCATGCAAGGAACTGTGGGGAAGCATCTTCGTCTAGCCTGGGCCGAAGCCCAGCCGAGCCCTGACGAGGGATGACTTGCCCGAGATCGAGCAGGGAGCCTGCGGCAGAGTCCCTTAGGCACCGGGTCATCCTTCCTCCCCACTGACCTCGGGGGGAACAGAGCCAGGCCAAGGCTATGCACTTCTGAAAAGACAGCAAAAATAGGCCACAATTAGCAGCAGCAAGCCCCTGACAGCTTCTACTCAGCGGTGGGTGAAAGCTGCAAATCTCCATTGCCTTAAAGATCTTATGCACAGATGGCTCTAAAATCGTATTTTGGTCGTTATTCTGCGGCGTTGTGCATTAACTGCATTTTATTTCGGGCCTCTCACAAAAGAAACCAACCACCCGACCCCACATACATAGGCAATCGCTTTCAGCGCCAGACGAAATGCCACTAACAATTTATTTTATGCACTGGTTAAAAGTTTGCTTTTTATCTGCACGGCGCAATGGTGTGACAAACGGTCACCCCAAACCATAAAGTTATATCACTACTTCTCCGCCTCGCCTTGTTAGAACTGTCCCTTCTCTAAACGCTCTCCCGAGGAGAATATTTACTTGGAATTAAAAGCAAACAGAGCACATTTCTCACGGCGCTTTATAGCACTAATTAAAGGTCCACTCTCAGGATGCAAAATTGTATGCAGGATCTGTTTTCCCCTCGGTACCACAAATTCCAGCATCAGTGGGGATTAGGCAAGTCGAGAGACGCGAGGATAAATTAGGCCGCGCGTAGTGCAAGCGGTATGCCACATCCCCTCTTCTGTCCGAGCAGCTGCTCTCCAAGGCTATTGTTTATGAATGCACTCCCATCCTTTCTCGGCCCTGCACAGCGGCTCCGCTTATAAATAGACCCCAAACCCATTTGTCTGCCTTGGCACATCTTGCTCTAGCGCCTATTGATTGGCAAAAGGTCCTTGGTGCCCAGACTCCCAAATGCATTAAATAAGCTTCCCTCCCCATTGCCAGACAACTTCCAAGTCCGGGGGGTGGGGGGGCGCTTACCTTGAGGCAGCTTGGCTACCAAGGGCGAGGGGCCTTGGGTCTCCTGCCAAGGGCAATATGAGCAGCTGAACCTGTTCTTCTCAGTCCTGGTATAAAGGATTCATAGATGCTAGGGCCGGAAGGGACCGCAATAGCTCGTTGAGTCCGACCCCCCGTATAACACTACACGGTTTTGCAGCAGGTGTCGATAGCCCCATATTCAGAAAGAATGAAGCAAAGGTTCGGGGAGGGGAGTGGATGTGCCCGCGGCACAAAGAAAAGCAGACCCAGGAACAAAACCTGGAGATCTTCCAAAGGAGACCGGACGCACACCTCACCAGGGTTATTTGACCCCAGCGGTCTTTCGTGCCCAGAGCAGCGGGGCTGGACCCGATGGTCTCACGAGGTCCCTTCCAGCCCTAAACTTCGGTGAATCGGTGACTTCCCAAATTCCCAGCGGTACGCGGCAGGATCCGGGTGCTCTGCTGCCCTGAACTTACTGCCAAAGTTTACACCAGCGTGACATCGGAGATCAGAAGGTGGAGTTTGGCACGGGCTGAATGACTGACCGCTGACAAGGGCCCCACCTCAGCTACATTTCCAGTGGGTCAATCCCATATCGCAAGTTCTCATTTCAACCCCACCGGTGAAGGATAAAGGAAGAATAAATGCATGAGGGAAAATACATTTCCTGACATTCGCACAGCTGCACGTCCTAGCTTCACAGCTCTCCAGCAAGCGAAGCAAACCATAAGGAGACCAGGAAGAGTCAAGCTTGTGTCGTATTAATGGTTAATAGTCGGTGGCACAGTCTTTATTACCTTAGCAAGTAATAAAATCTAGTGAATTAGCAGCTGAACTGATTGAAAAGCGGCCAATTATGTTGTGTGGAGAAAAAAACGGGAGTTTCCATAACATTTTTAAACCATGAACACTTTTATTGAAAATTATAAAAACTGTTGAAGGTCACTTTACATCCAAGGCCCGTTGACGGACTTTATCCATGTTGTACAAGCTCCTGAAACCTGCCTGCCCCCCGCGCAGAGCGTAATTATTAGCTCCAATTCCACGCACCAGCACTCACGCGCTGCGCTAGTGGCAAGACTGATAATAGACGCTGGGAACCGCTGGAGGTCAGCTCCTGCTCTAACCATTTGGCCCACTCTCCTTGCCCAGCTGGTCCTCGGTCCTGGCCCCATCACTCAGCCTTACCATAGTCACTGCATTTCCTGTGCATTTGGCCAACCTTTGCAGCGGCCGTGTGTACAGGTAGAGCACGAATCCTCACATCAGCCAACCCCAACCTGAGGGGCATCAGTCAAAGCTTTGGGCAGATGACTCCATCACCAGCCATATCGGGCATCTTCTTTCACACCCTCTTCTGACGAGCACGTGCTGCTGATTCGGTCAGCAAATCCCAAAATAAAGTACATTTTAGGAGTTTCTGATGCTGTGGCAAGCAGAGTGCATGCTTGATGCGCAGCCTTTCCAGTACGCAGTGGGCACAGGCATGTTCCAAGGAAAGGTTTTCTGCTGGTTTGGACATTTAAAGCTATAATCCTGGGCATGCTGTTGGTTTACAGGCCAAGAACAAAAAGCCCTGTTGCTCTCCCTCAGCAGAGATGGGCAGATAATCTAAAGCCTACCTTAAAAGAGCATCAGTAATACCAGAGAACGTGCATTTATTATCATTCCCTATTGCTCTCCCTTAATCCTTCCTGACACGGGTGGCTTGCAGCCGCCGTCGCCGTTGCTGGAGGAATAGCAGCTTTCCTACCGCCCTGCCCACGTCTCTTGCTGGTTGGCAGGACAAGCCCGCGCTGCGCCTTGGATAAAACCTCCCCACCTGACCAGGCGGCATCTGCTTTGAAACGGAGCTACCTAAACTACGTAGGTTCAACATAGCTGGAGTCCTTGCTGCCTCCGCTCCGGCCGTGTACCGTGCAATAATTACACTTTCTGGAGTCATTCCAGTTTTATATCAGAAAATAATTTATTCTCTGTGAGCTCTGAGCCAAAACCTTTTTTATTACCGTCTCATACTGGTGGCTTTAAACAGCAGGGGGAATAGCCTTAAAACCCTGCATTTATTCATGTTGCAGTAACAGATCTAGACGGAATGACTGTCTTTATCTTCTCGCCAGCCGCCAGCTTCACCCTCCCCCCAGCACCTCTAGTTTTATCACTTTCTGCACTTTTAATACGATTTCATTCCCCCCGCCATTAACCGGAGCTGCCCTACTCCCCGCATTGTACCTTAATTAAGAGATAACATCAGCCAGACAGCCAGCCCCGGCTGGAGGATGGCCGGCAAAGTCAGAGAGGCAGCGACAGGAACATGCAGGGGTTTCACGTTTGGACTGCAGGGAAGTGCTGGCTGGCGAGGTCTGAAGCGTCCCGCCCCCGTTATTTCAAGCCTGAGAACAGGGCGGATTGTATAGTCTTAGCCCTGCTTCGTTAAGCCAGCTACCGCATTAACAGGGGGTTGAGTCCCAGACTCTTAACGACCTCCACCCTATCCCCGGGGCCAGGTTTACGTCGGGAAGCGTGTGCGGTGCAGACAGTCCGAGACAACCCCAGTGGCAGTTCCTCTTAGTGGGGCAATAAGTGATACCCGCCTACAACAGCGTCTCGCCTGGCTCCCCACTGAAATCAGCAACGTCTGCACAAGTGCTGCTGTGCTGGCACACCTGATCGACACCAGAACTCGTGCACGTACAGAAGTGCTCAAGTCAAGTGGTGTGCGGATGAGGCACAACCCTGGCCCAGACCCAGACCCAGACCCCTGCAACATCAAGGCTAGGGACAGAAGTTGCATATAAACTGGTTTAAGTGATCAGAAACTGGTTTAAACCGGTAACAGAACAGAAGTTCAGAGCACATAAACCAGTTTCAAAATGGCTGAAACGTACGTTTAAGACACACTTGGATGAAGGCAGTATCAGGCTGAACTGATTTAGGTTAAACTGGTTTTTGAAACTTCTGTCCCAGACCCCTTCCTGGTTTAAGTTAAATTGGCATCCTCCAGCATCCCAGCATGCTTTCCAGCCCTGGGCTGGGATGTGCTGTCTGCTCTAGCGGAGAAAGGTTGTGGGGGGAAGCAGGGACTGCCCCTCATCCCAAACAAACCGCAGCTAGGGTTGGGGCCAGAGAGGGGGGTTAAACCCTCCTTCCCCCAGTACAGACCTGCCCTGCCCTGCTCGACTTACTGAAAGTTAGTGCTGGCTGTGACTGTGGACTGCAAATCCCAGAGGCACCTGGAAGCAGGAAGAGGAAATGATGAGAAACCCTGCAGAGTCCTGCTGCTGTGAGTCTGGACTGCAGACCCCAGAGACCTCGGGGGCAACAGGAAGAGGAAGTGAATGCACAGCCCAGGCTGGCTACGTGCCAGAGAGCCATGCTGTAGTGCCCCCCGGCTTCTGGCCTGAGCCACTGCAGGCGTGTGGCTGCACTTCCTGAATCAAAAGTAAATGTGTCTCCAGTCATTTCTCAGTTTAATCTCTGCAGCTTAGACTAACCTGCGAGGACTGAATCAATTCAGTCTCAGGCTTTTTGACGTCTGTACGTAGCCCAAGTTGCCAGTGCTGACCTGTGCTGTTGTCCCAGCAGGCCCTCTCAGTTCAGTCATGTGTCACCACCACACGTGCCATGGCAATGAGCCAGGCGTTGCTGGTTTGGAAGCGTATCTCCTTGCCCAGTTTTGTAAGGAAAAGTTGGACAATAGCTTTCCTTTCCACTACTTCCCTGCTCCTTGATTTACTGTCCAGCTACGGCGTGGGCATTCTTCTAAACTCCTGCCGAGACAAAAATGCACTCCCGTTATCTCCAGAAGATTATACTCTTCTGTTCATGAGTCTGAAGCCCTTAAAATGACCGGTCCTCTCCTCTCTGGTGCAAGTTAGAAATCTGCCTGCATTTAGCCAGGCCTTTGAGCTGGCACGTAAAGTTGAGCACGTGCCGCTTTGCTGTCTCATCATCATAGTACTTGGGACACTTGCAGTATTTTAATAAACTTGTCTTTACGACACCCTTGTTGAGGAAGGGTGCTGCTATCAGTCCCATGTTAAATGCAAGGCCTTGGTGCCATGGGTCGGCATGAGACCAGTCAGGGCCACTGAGAAAAACAGCCCATTGCAGAGGGCTGAGTGACAGGGGGGCCCTTCACTCTGACCTCACAGGCATTTGTTACTGATTATGATAATATTTCAGCATTAAAGATCATTTTAAATCTCAACTGGAAAGGGAACAGAAGGTAAAAAAAATATTTAAAACTACTGCACATTTATAGAACCATTTAATTTGTTGCAAAGTACTAGCGTCCATGACTTCAGTACGAGCCGAGATCTGAATAAACGCCTAGTAAAACTTGCCAGGATTCCCTGAAGAGGCTAACGATATAAAGCAAAACGGTATGAATGCTGAAGGTAGTTGCTGTAACCCCAGTCCCCACCCCAACCCTGCAGAGCTCTGGAAAAGCTTAGCAAAAAGCTGCCAATAGCTATTTATAAACTAGGAGATAATAATGAGGAAATGGGATAAATACTGGTCTGTAGAAGCAGGAACTGGAGGTCAGGGACAGCCAGAACTGCAGGCTGCTCTTGATTTTATGCTTTTCTGAATGGCAGAAAAACAGGTGCGCCCAGCCACAAGTAATCCCACACATTTGGGGTCTATTATCCGCTTTCCGGCACTCTGGCGTGCTCTGAACAGCCCCCGCGAACACTTCCCAGAGCAAAGGACTCTCATGCTGGTGGCAGGGCCTTGATTTCGGCACAGGTATGGGGGCAGATGGCTGGGACGAAGCACCCTCCAGACGGGGACGCAGTGAGCAGAGGCTGCGGAGGACGGGCAGGGCCGCGCGCTTCCTCGGGGC
The DNA here is from genome assembly GCA_030014935.1 of Caiman crocodilus. Classification (NCBI taxonomy): domain Eukaryota; kingdom Metazoa; phylum Chordata; order Crocodylia; family Alligatoridae; genus Caiman; species Caiman crocodilus. Next base: position 351,181 of record JAGPOW010002401.1, on the reverse strand, counting down.
ATGGCAAGCACACAGGTGCGAGGAGAGCTTTCGAGAAGGCACTTGCCATCGAGGACTCCTGCTTGCCAGAGCCTCGTACGTGACTCCCCGCCCCGAGGCAGCAAGGAGTCCGGCCGCAGCCCGACTTCCAGGAGCCCCCGGCGCAGCGGGTGCGCATCCGGAGGAGAAGGTGCTCGTACAAGGTCAGCGCGGGAGGCGATGGGTGCGAAGGACATTGGAAAGTCTGGCATTGAGCTCTCTAGGACGTCCCAAATCCAAGCGACCGTCCCGTTTCCAGGGGCGCTTCGTGCTCATTGTGTGCACAGCGCAGGAAGCAATTCTGAATACCAGCATGAGCGGGGGACCGGGTGTTTTCGGACCCATCAGGCTCCAAATATTTGCTTTTTTGGAAGTTGTGCCCTGCGAAAGAGCTGCCCGACGTCAGCCTTTCAGAGAGGATGAGAAAGCGCGTTTAAAACACAGCAGGGCTGGGGGGCAGGAATGGGAAGGCAGTGCTCGCTCCATCTCGGTCCCCTTTCCAGGAGATAATGGAAGAGACTCTATTGATGCTGCCATTCTCGTGTTTCCAAGCGCTCATCAGAGCATTGATTGGTTTACAGCTCCTCGCTGACCCTGAGAAAAGTCGCCATGAAGTATGTTTAGCTGTTTAATATATTTATTGCAGAATCAATGCCTGTCTTCTATCCACCCACCCCAGAAAAAAATCCCAAACCAAAGCAATAAACTTGCAGAGGTTTTCTTTTAAGCCTGAATGCTCATGTATTCAACTTGCAAAGCTAAATGCTCGGGTGGTGCATCTGTCCCCAGCCGTGCCGGGTTGCGCTAGGTGAGGATCTAGCCAGCATGTGCAAACACAGCCCGTCCTGCTCTCGAGTTTTGCACACGTGCAACCTGGCAGGTGCCCGCGGCACTCCGCACAGCCGACACCGATGTGAGAACAGAACCAAGGACAAAGTCTTACATAAGCCACCCGCAAACCGCCAGCTGCTGTTAACGAATGGCCGCACGCACACACTCGTAGCCTTGACCCGCGCTCGATTGTACCTGGCAGGGAAGAAACAGGAGCAGAAGCAAGCTCTCTAAATGCCACATCATACCCACTAGCCCGACCATCCGCACAGCAATCCAAGCAAGACAGCACGCGGCAAGCGCCATCCGACGTGCCCCTTCCAGACTCCGGGACGCGCCCGGCACGCGCTGCAAGGTCTGATCGCCCACAAAGCTTGTGTCTCCTTTTCTGAAGAGCACATTTTCTCCGGTCCCTTAATGGAGAATGTCAACTGGCAAAGCTAGAAAGCCGGGCGTCAAGGACTTCGGATGCCAACGTGTCCATGAATACAGTTCAGGGACATTTTCTCTCTGTCCGTTAGCAATAAAGTGTTTCCAACTCGAGAGAGATGCAAGCCCGTTAGCCAAGAGCTTGCTCAGAATTAGCTCTTCCCGGCTCCAGATGCGTTCACCTCCCTTTTTTAGCTGCCAAGAAATGCTGCACTCTGGAGGAAGTTGCTCACTACAATACGCACTTCAGGCTCAATTTGTATTTGTAATAGCTGGAATATTTACTGCAAATTGAATTTTGACTAGAACAGCCAGGGAGAAAAATATTGTCAGGGCTCTGGGCGCATCTGCAACAGAATATTTAGAGCCGCTTTTCGCACGCGTGTTTTGTTTTTTGCTCGACAGCTACAGAGGTCTGCTGAGCAACGATCTCTGGACAGGAGCAAGCGCGGTCCATTGTACAGGGTGGGGAAGAGGTTTCATCCCACCCACTGGTGAGTGGCTTCTGGTTGCACCTACAATTATGAATAGAAAGTGATTACTTCAAAAGACGGCACTTCCAAGTAGACAGCTGGCCCAGTGAGTTGTATTAAAAAGCCTTGATTCGCAGACATTTCCTGGGCCATCATGGCTACAACACCACTCCAACCCTCCTACTTCAAAGCAGTCAAGTGTGCCGGTGCCAAAGCGTATAATCTAAAAGACAAAATACAAAGTGCATGAGGAAATGAGGCACTTGTGTTTGTGTAGCAGACAGCTATATAACCTTGTAGAAAAAGGATGACTGAGATGCAATGGCTCAACGGGGAATAAGGCAAACCTAGACTAGACGCAAGTCGCAATGTTTTTTCAACCCTCCAAGAGAAGTTAGCCCCCGGGGTGGCTGCCCTCACATCATGGCAAACTTGCCATCCTTTGGAGTCGCCCCAGCAGGTACACGTGAGCTCAGCCAGAGGCTAGGAGTCGATGCAGGCATCGCAGCCCAGGGTAGACACACGGTCGCACCAGCCGATCACAGCGGTCTCGTCCAGATCCGAACATCTACACTAAGAGGAAAAGCCTATTACTGGTCTAGGTTGAAGGAGGCAAAAAGAATGAGATAGTTTGCCAGAAATGCTGCGGCCTGACCTTGAAAGACAAGCAAAGTCCCCTCTCAGCCTGACCCGGAGATGCTACCCAGCACGATGCCGTGGTACCCTCAGGAAGCCAGGTCAGGGCAGGAGCTCGGACCCCAGCATTTGCTAACATCACAAAGCCGTGTCAGGAAAGCACTTCCACATGGGGTTGCTCCCTCTCCGTGTAAATGGCTTATTTTTAACTCCTTAACGTATATGATGAATCCCACCAGGGATTCAGAGACTGTGTGAGGAAGCAGTGGCAATCTGCCTGGCCTAGAGCCTCTAATCCAAATACGCCAGCATTAATTAATCCTCACAACCTCTCGGTAAAGCTGTTTTATTGCTCCAGTACAGCAGAAGGGGGAGAAGGAAGCACAAAGACAAGCACATCATTTGCTCCTAAAACAACACAGCAGATCAACGGTAGAGCCGGGGCCAGGGAGTCCTGATCCCGCCGCCTCGCCGCGAGACCTCTCCCAGATGACGGAGAAAACAAATCAAGCCTCCTTGCCTCTCTTCCTCATAATATCCTGCTTCCTTATGCTCTTTCTTTACACTGAAACTATGAATTTCTGGCCCAGACCCAGCTGGAGAAGCACGAGATGCCCAGGGTCAGGCAAGCATGACTATGGGGTCCCAGCCGTTACTGGCAAGTGAAATGAGGATGGGAGGATCAACTGCCAAGGCCCGGGTTGCAATCTGCCCCCTTCAATAAGTGCCGCTCACTCCAGAGTCGCGCATCGGCACGAGACACCGCTGCACGCACGCCTCCCGACTCACCCAAGCGCAGAACCGCTCGGGCTTAGTGCTGTAGGGCAGGAAACGATGGGCTGGGGAGATGACAAAAGGACGTTACTCAAAGTAAGTGGCATTCCCTTGCCTGCCAAGAGCGATGATTTCTGGCTGTTATCACAAGCCTCTCCCAGGACGGCTCACTTTGCTCATCAAGATTTATGGACAGAGGAGAAGAGGGAGCTGGCCCCCAACGTGCCAGCTGTTGATAATCCCGTTTCAGGAAGGGGTGTGTGGAGGGGTGGGGGTCGGGGAACTAGCTCGTGCCAAGACAGGGAGGGAGAAAACCCCCAACTTCAGCTGTGAAAGCAGGGCAGGAATGGGCTCGAGGCGCCCCAGACGCTCCTGAGGACGGTGTCAGACCCGCCGAGAGGCACATGGGGGACAAGCCAACTTTCACCTATAGCTCCCCCGGCCACCTATGGAGAGGAGCTCCAGCTCTACAGCCTGTCTGGAGAGACATCTGCTCCCTTTTTCAATATTGCCGTGTCCCTGGCCCCAGTGACCGGGGTCCAGAGTGCCTTACACGTACGAGCCTGTGCCAGAGGTGGGAATTAAACCTACCTCTCCCGAGCTCAATACTTCGAACTACAAGGACAACCTGCCTTTCAACGCATCGCGCCGCGCCGACTATGCTGATGCACACCTGAATATTCTTGTTCCTAAAAAAAGGCTTTCCCTGCACAGAGAGAGAGAGAGATGCAGCCTTCTTCATGAGTTATTTATTGCAAAAATTTGAGAGCAGCCTAGCAACCACCAGGATGGCTTGAGGAGCCAGAGAGCAAAAAACCAAAAGAGGTCGGCGGAGCGGCATCTCCGAGATCTTGGCGAGGCCAGAAACAAAACAGGAGATCACACGGCCAGACTAAAAATACCGCTCTCAATTCCCACCCTGTCTTGGCGCAGAAAAGGTCACGCTCCTGCCAAGCAGGGAAAAAAGGAAAAGAAAAAGTGAGAAATAACTGTTGTATCTAAGTTCCTTTTCACAGACTTTTCTTTCCTGCTTCAAGGGTTAGATCAATGCTTTCCTGTTTAATAAGCCAATGGCCCCCGGGTATATTTCCCGTTATGGAGTGTGCTCTTATTAATTAGTTATTAGGGGGTTACAAGCAGCGTAAAACAATGACACGGATCTGCCTGGTTGCAATCAATGCGGCGAAACGCTCAGCTTGTATAAAGGATGAGGGGAAGAGAGGGATGCCTGAGACATTTATAAATGATGGATGGCTTCAGAAGCCAAGCCACCATGTAGTGATCAAGGCAGTCGTAGTTCCTGAGCGCACTTTTGTACTAAAATAGATGAACCAACACTGGCGTCCCCACATAAACGCTGCTGCTTTCAACCAGCTAAATGGTCTGCGAGAGGGTGCCGGCAGGGCTGAACTCCCCGCGCTGCGCTGCATGCCGAGCACACTCTGGGGACTGAGCTGCACCCACGCGACCCCGGGGAAGCGCCGTGCGAAGGGTCAAGGAATACAGCACCGAGGAGGCAGTCCCGAATTCGTATCTGCACAAGAGGTAGCGGGTCCTGCTCTTCGTCCCAGGGGAGTTATAGCACGTCTCTGGGAGCTGTCGACAAAGCAGGACCGGGGCAGTGACTTTTTAAAATTAAAAAAAAGAAACAAACCAACTTTGAAAGAGTTTCCTAACACGCAGCACACTTCGGGAAGGAAAAAATATTTGACTGCTGCTTCCACATTAGAGCGCTGACAGCAAGCTAGTGAGGGTGGGAGAGACTGTTTTTGGCTTCTTGAGCTTGAATAGCTGTTCGTGGTTTCCGGTATCTCCTGCACATGAAATGCGAGGGGTGTTATGCATGTGGGTGTTTGTTACATATTAGATTATGCAGTGTGCATTATCCAGGAAGTTTTCAAGAGCCAAGTTACGAAGCCTAAAGATATGAGCACCTCCATTTAGCAGCGTCCTCGTGTTATAACCACGATGCCTGTGCTGCTAAATATACGTGGGGAGGAAACACTTGAAGAACGCAATACGCTACACAAACCTTGATAACTCTATTCTTCCGCCTGCCAGCGAACTCGCTCGCCTCCAGCCCGCGGTGGTAAGCAAATGCAAACAGTTGTTAGCAGTGAAGTGCCCATTACTTGGTCTAAGAGCAGCTGTTACAATAAACAGCCTCAGAGCCGTGGCAATTAGGCATCCAAAACTCCTGGCGTAATGCGGGTAGACGCTGGCATTATCAGACCGCGGCTACGGTTAAGAATCAGCGGCGTGACTCGCGGACTAATAGCTAGTGGGAAGCTTTATTGAATGTGCGACGGCCTGAATGTACGCGGTTCTCAGCTCAAGGGCAAGAGCCATCCTAGGTCAGCGTCTTCCCTTGGGAGTTTCCAAGGGTTCAGCAGTGCCACCGCATGCGAGTCACCCCCCAAAGTCACATCCCAAACCCACACCCCGCGAGAAGTCCTTCTGCCCAGAGAATAGAGAGACACGGGGGCGTTAGCTCCTGGCGTCGGCAGCACCGGAGACGGCTGGCTCCTTCGACGCACCTCGACACTACCCACAGCTCAGAAGCAGAGCGTCGCGTTGCAAATCTGCCGGTGCTCTAGAGCAGCGTGTCTCACCCCGTGGGCCGCAACCCAAAAGTGGGTCGCAAGAAGGTACGAAAGGGCCGCAAACAAACTTTAGAAATGGGTCGATGGATTTTTAAAAATGGCTCCGCTTTTAAAGGCAATGAATGCGGGAAACCGTGCCTTTGCCCTTGCAGCCGGTGAGTGCCAGCCTGCCGGCAGGGGCTGCTCAGGACCCCCCTGCCCCACACATGGGGCTGGGTCTGGCAGTGATGTGAACAAATGGGTCCCGGCACAAAAAAGGTTGAGACGCGCAGCTCGAGAAAGCACGAGAGCAAAGATCCCGGGGCTACCATTTATGAACCTGAAAGCAAGTCCTTGTTCCAACACTTGGGAGCAAGTCTCTTTTACAGCGGTTGAAGAGGGGGGGAAATATGTAATTGCAATGACATTCAAACATTACTTGCCAGAAAAGGACGGGTGAATCCATGGACGATAAGACCAGAAGTGTTAAAGGTAGACCTATGATGCAGTCGCACTGGCACCTGCAGTGCAACGCGAGACACGCCGGCGCTGGCTTTCAGGAGCCCATTGGGGTGCCAGTGGCCGGCTCGCCTCGGCGGCTCGGAGCATGGGCCAGATGGTACTTGCCCAGCTTCTCAGATGAGTTTTGCAGCCTACGCTACGCCACGTGCGGCTGCACTCGGACTGCTTCAGGAATTGAGCTAGCTGGGTTACGCTGCTCTGCAGGTGCAGCACTCACCACTGCACACAGGTACCTTCAGCTATTAAACAAGGGCCCAGCGAACCCCTCCCAATGCACCTGACCCCCGGCCAGTCCAGGCCTGGCAGGCATATACCCTGCCTCCCCATGCTCCTGGAGAAGCACCGCAATCCCGATCTGTAACCCCGTCTCAAATCCTGCCGGGTCCCGTACCCCGGTGCCCAGTCCTGAGCGCTAACTCCTGTGCTTTCGTATGACTACAGGGCTGGAGGGAGCTGGCCTCCAAACCCAGGTGTTTATCCAGGGACAGCTCCTGCTTTTTTACCTTTTTGGGGTGGGAAGGAGGCCGCAATATTAAAAAAACCCAAATTAAAGACTTGTTTTTCCTGACTCCTACAATGAGAGCGCAAGAGAGCGTGTGCGAATGGAGCGGAAATAGAGTTATGTGCTGCCCACACCTGACATGAAAGGAATCAAATTCGAAGGAAATGGCTGGCAATCTCAGAGGATCACTTTATTTGTTGATGAAGCATTGGAGGGGAGACTTGCTCACTTGAGAGAGCTGGAGCAAAACCGAGAGCCAGGCAGGAAACATTCAACCTCCAATCAGTCTTTAATCCTATAGAAACCTCAATGCCACTCGCTCTGAAAAGGCAATGATATGCATAATACCTCAATAGCAGCTGAGTCACTGGGTAAGATGAAGGCAATTCTGCAGCTAATGGGATAAACAGGTTCAATTTAATCAGATGGTATTTGACGAAGAGGACAGTTAATTCATTGGCGTGGTTTAGTCGTCAGCCAAAGAACACCTCTTTCTTTGTGGGGGAAGTGCCCGGCATTACACTGCTTAGCAAGGAAAGAGCAGCCTCCGCAGGAGACTTCACAGGTCCAGGACCCATCAGTCTCATCAGCGTCCTTGCTGCCCACGCCCCAAGGTGCAATGAACGGGCACCAAGGATTCCTGGGTTCAATTCCTAGCTCTGCAAAGACCTGCTGGAACATCTTCCCCCCTACTCTGTACCCCGCTTTCCCGTCCAACCTTTTCTCTGTGTTGTCTGAATGCAAGCTCCTCAGGGCAGGGACAATGCCAAGGGGATACTTGCCCAGCTAGGGCTCTTATAAATAAAAACTCAGACAGTTTCCATACGCCTTCAGCATCCACGGGACAGCCACAGGGTGCCTGGATCATCTCGTGCCTCCTGCTCACAGTGGTGGGGGCTGACCTGTACTATTTCCGAGGGGGGTTAACATATTTATAGGAGCCCCAGATGCTAAGACTAGACCCACATTTGAAGCACCTGTATCGGTGATTCTTAACCAGGATGCCACAGCGCCTTGAGGTGCCTTCAGGTCCTTTCAAGGATCCCACACAATGTTAGCACCGGTAGGTGTGCACACATGATTCACGAGATAAGCCCAAGGATTTCAAGTAGGAACCCATGGTATTAAAAATGTTCTGACCTCTGGTGGGCTTTCTGAGATCTTTGCAACAGAACAATTGCTCTGTTACTTTCCTGTAGTCAAAAAACAAGTGAAAACTAAGAGCTGGCATTTTCCATGGGGTGCCTTAAATTTAACAAGGAGGGCCTCCAGTCCATAGGTGACACGTATGGGGAGGTATAGGGGGGCAAGTGCCCGCCCTGAGATTGGCCACCGCCAAAGCCAGCTTCTGTGGGTGGTCATTGCCCCCCTTATGTCAACACAGCCACCAGCAGCTGTGGGCAGTACCAGCTCGCTGCCCACTTCTCACCATGCCCCGCCGCCCCTCACTGCCAACACCACCGCAACTGCCCATGTGTGGTCCCCGCTCGGCCTGCCCTCGCTGTTGACGTCACAGCAGCCACCTACAGGTGGTCCCCACTCAGTACTGCCATGCCCCCACCACCACCACCCTGCCACCACCTGTGGGCGGTCATCGTGGCCCCCCAGCCTCCGGGGGCATGTATCATTCATGTGCCAGTCTAAAAATGTTGAGAACCACTGACCTATAACTAACACGTGCAAGCAACAGGGAATAGGAGTGGCAATGGCAGATATGGCCTTCGGGCCTAAAGTCTGACTAAACGTGGCACCTCTTGCAACATAGCTTCATGGTACCCAGGTATGCAAAACAGAACCAGAAATTCACCTGGTTTCAGCAGGGCGATGGGGGAAAGCGATATTTTCCACTTCTTCTCCCTGACTCTGACTCATTGCTCTCCTGGTTTGAAAATCCAGCAACACGCTAATTAAGTAGTTGAGATAAAAGATCCCTGATTGCCAAGTCTCCTGCAGTTGGAGGGGGAAGCAATTCAGAAGCTCCCTCCTCCAGTCCCCCTCCCCAGTTTTCTGAAGGTATAGACTCAGCAGGGCCTCTTCGGTTTTAGCATCGTACTAGTGGGAAACACAAATCAAGACCCTTTCATAAATGTACTTGAGCCAAGTTCTTAGCACTTGGACAGGCAGCTCCAGAAGGTGCCCTGCTGAACCAGTTACCAAAGTTTATCAAAACATTTATCCCCGGGAGAACTGGGCTGCTACAAAGCCACTACCAGCGCAGAAGAAGAACCACGGGCTGTGGGCAAGAGAAGAGGGGATGCTACGGGACCGAGTTAGCGCTACTCATACACACATAGAAGGCTGGTCTATCATTGGGACTGTTAGGCAAAGGAAAATCACTAGGCCTTTGCAAAGCGGCCAGCATTCGCTTTAGATTTGGATTCAGCCAAGCTGGGGGAGAGTGATTCAATTCGGTGATTCGAATCACAATCCCGATTCGATTCGGCCAAATCCGATTCAGAGATTTGGCTCCCACAATGGGGGAAGGATTGGGGGCTCATGGCTGAGCCCCCCATGCAGCATGGGGCAGTGGGGATTGCCCCCCCCTCCGGCAGCACCCACTGAGTGGGGATTTTCTTTAAAGGGCCAGGAGCTGGGGTGGGCAGAGCAACCATGGGGAGGGGCTGGGGAAGTGGGTGGCGGTCAGGAGGGCTGGGGGAGTAGGCAGGGGATGGGGCCTGGCAGGGGTTCCCCCATGGTCCCTTCCCCTTCCTTCAGCCCTCCTTGGCCCACCCCTGCTTACCAGCTCCAAGTCTAGGTCCAGCTCCTGGCTGCAGCCATCGGGGACTGGCAGAATCATCGACACTTTCTGAATCTTTTCTGAAGATTCAGAGAGCTTCGAATCGATTCAGACCTTTTAACTGGTGCCCTGATTCGATTCAGATTCAGAGATTCAGCCATCAAATCAGGCCAAATCTCCTTCAAATCAAATCACCACCTGAAGCTTCACACAGCCCTAAAAATCACTGCTCTCTTCCAGCAACCTAAGTCCAAAGCAGCAGGTTTCAGTTTCGGAGAGCTGCCAGTCCCAGCCCTGCTCCAAGTCCATTCCTACCACTAGGTCCTTCCTTCCCCTGCTGTCACCAGGGCAGTCTCAGCGCGTCTGTGCAGCTCCCAGCACAAGGCAGACCGGTCCTCTGCCACCGGCTGCAATGCAAACACCA
>JAGPOW010002401.1:310356-321330 GCA_030014935.1 Caiman crocodilus | reverse complement strand
CCTTGCAGAGTGGGCAGGCAGGCTAACCTTGGCCCAAGCCATATGCTCCAGCTGAGCAGGGAGGCATGCTCTAGCACCCCTTGGCTAGGGACAGACATTCAAACGGCCTGAGCCTGAACTGATTCAATCTTCATAGGTGAGTCTAACCTGGATAGGCTGAACCAGTTTGCAACTGCACAAACATCTCCTCTGGACTGAGCAAATGCAGGCACATGCCTGTAGTGGCTTAGACTAGAAACCAGGGGAGGGGGAGTGGGAAAGGGGTTGTTCGATCAGCCCTCCCTTCCCTTCTATAATGCTGAACTGGCGGTGGGGGGAGGCGGCCGGACCCTGGCAGGACACTGATTAGGGAAGAGTTCCCTCCCATCCCCACTGCTCCTCTGACCAGTGGCAGTTCCAGCAAGGAGTTACACAACATTTCCTTACAGAGCAGCGAGTTACATAGCATTTCTCAGCCCATCAGCAAAACAAAAGCCCCTCTCATCAGTTCAAGCTCTTCTTAAAAAACTTTTTCCAAGGAAGGCATGGAGGGACATTACTAGCTGCCTGTTGATTAGCTCCAAAAAACCCAAAGCGGACACTGTCCTGTCTGCAGGCCACCTCTCAGCATTAGCTAGCCTACCACATGCTGGCTATGGTCCATGCTCTCGGAGGGCGGCGGGGAGGAATCCCTGCTTAAGCAGTGAGTGGTGAGGTGGGGATGGGGCAGGGGAAAGCCAGGCAGACCCTGCTGTGCCTGCCATCTCTGTTGGAGCTCCAACCAGGAAGCAGGGGGGCGGGGCCACCTCTGCTGTGGAGCTGAGAGCCCCACCCAGGGCTGCAAAAAATCTGGGATCCTGGGGAACTCTAGTTTAAGTTAAATCAGGAAGGGGGCTGGGACAGACATTGCATAAACCAGTTTGACCCAAAGCGATTAAGTCTGATATTACATTCAACCAGGTTTGTCTCAAACCCATGTCAGCCATTTCCACGCTGGTTAATGTGCATTGAATGTCTGTTCTGTTACAGGTCTAAACCAGTTTCTGACCACTTAAACCGGTTTATGTGTAATGACTGTCCCTAGCCCTTGGCTCGGGCCTGAGCCACTGCAGGCCTGCGGCTGCGTTTCCAAAATCAAAAAAGCAAATGCCTGTTGACCTGTTTATCGGTTCAGTCTACACAGCTTCAACTAACCTGTGACGATCGAATCGATTCAGCCTCGGGCTTTTTGACCGTCTGTACTTAGCTGAAGTTATGTTTTTTGAATCCTCCTTCCTGAGCTACAGCTCTGCCGGCGGGGCTCCGGAAGACACGGATCACATATCCGCTGAAAGGAAGGGACTTGAGTGTGCTCTTTTGTCTTTTGAGTGTGCTCAAGAAACTCTTTCAATGGTTTCACTGATACAGAGAGAGGTAGTTAGCTGTGTTAGTCTGAAGCCACGTCAGCCTACCTGGATACTCCACCCCTGACCTCCAGATTGCGGTTCTCAGGCAAAAAATAAAATAAAAGATGAAAAACCAGTTTGAACAGGAAACTACAGGACAAGAAATCCTCCACAAACTGGGCTGTGTTAAGTGTGATTTAAACATGGACTATGGGTTTCTAACTCATTACTCAGAGTAGCTTTGGTGACCTGCTTTGTTCCTATGGGTTTACTGCTTTTTGTTTTCCTCTCCTCGAGCTGCCCCCTCCTTCCTCCACACGTTTCCCCCGCTCCCTCCCTTGTCTTTGTATTCTAATTTCTCCCTCCTCCTCGTCCTCTGCTTTCTGCACATCCTTTCACAGCATCTGATGAAGTGAACTTGGGTTCATGAAAGCTTCTGTGCTCTCTCTCTATATATATCTTATTTAGTTAGTCTATAAAGGTGCTTATCTACCCTGCCTTTTCACTGATACAAATCAAGTGGTTTCACACAGATTTGCCGAGGAAGAAGCTGCATTTTGCGGTTTTGTGCTGCAGGCTTAGCAAGCATCTCAGGTCCCTTGTGTTCCTCGAGATCAATCTCTTCTGCTACGCTGCCTTCCCCCAGCCGTGAGGAGCCAGGCAGGACACGTAGAAAGAAAGAGGTCTCCTCCTGCAATGCCACCTTGCACCGATCCAGGTCTGCATCCCAGTAAAAATATCCAGGAACAGCTGGCAGCCACAGGCAGCAGCTTTCTTTTGTTGCAAGCAATGAAGTACACCTGGCACGGAAATGCACTGAGTTTCCCTGGGACAGTGATGTGTATGTAAGGTCACGTAAGGTAAGGTAAGGCCCTGTGGATGTGCAAGTAGGGGGTCGTGTATTTGCACCAAGCCCGGAGGTGAGACCTGATGTCTGAGCGAAGGCTGAGTCACGAAAGGACAGTTTTAAATAACTTCCACTGAGGAAGGAAGGGGAAATGAGAACGAGCTGGTTCAGGGAAGCAAAGAGCTTCTTACACTGGGGATGCTATGTTGAGGCCAGTGATCATGGGAAGAGCGCGGAGAAGTCATTTAGCCTCGTTAGGCAGCTCTGAGCTCCCCGCCCCTGCCGCAGTGGTGCCTGCCCAACAGATCTGCATACCTCCCAGAAGGCCGTGCATGGAAACCTCACAGATTGAGGAAGGGCGTGGACATCTAGAAGCCAGTGAAACAGGGGTGTATGTTAGCCCCCATGCTGTTTAACATCTGCTTTGCATTCCTGCTTCTTCATGCATTCAGCGACGGCATTCACCTTCAAACCAGACTGGACGGAGGCTTGTTCAACATCGCAAGGTGTAGAGAGAAAACCAAGGTGACAGAACTGGTTCTGGGCGATTTCCTGCTTGCAGATGACACAGCCTTCGTTGCCCACAGTGAATCTTCCCGGCAAAACCTCTTGAGCAGCCTTTCTGCATCACACAAGAGCTTTGGGATGGCAATTAGTCTCCAGAAGGCTGAGATCACGTACCAAGGACTGAAAGAACCGATACCTGACATTGCTCTGGAAGATAAATCGCGTGGTGTTGTTGACCGTTTTTGCTACTTGGGTGCTACGATCAGCAGGAATCTCGACCTTCAGACTGAACTAACAAGATCAGAAAAGTAGCTAAGAAATTGGGGCTATACAGAAATGTGCACAGGATAACTGCAAACTACCAGCAGAGGTGAAGATGTGGATCTACAAGACACCCCTGCTTTACGGTCCAAAAACATGGACTACATACGCTAGGCACATCGAGAGGCTGAACGGGGTCCACATGGGATATCCGCATCAGATCCTGAAAATAAAATGGGACGACAGCATACCAAAAACAGAGGTACTGGAGCAGGCAGGACTGACACGCTTAGACCCTGCTGCCAAGAAGAGGTTGCAATAATTCGGCCTTGTCAGGAGAATCGGAGAAGGCCGCATCCCCAAGAACCTCTTGCCTAGTGAGATACGAGAGGACTCTAGAAAGCAGGGTCACCCATGGCGGTACTGTGATGCATGCAAAAATGATCGGAAGGTGTTGAACATCAACGTGGAAAGCTGGGAGGAGCACGCAGAGCCCCGTCGAAGCCGGAGGGAACATCTGGTGCTGGACGCAGCTCAATACAAAGCAGTTTTGCATCCCAAGGACGGAAGCAAAGCGAGCAAGAAGAAAACAGCCTGCTGTAAACGCGGACTCCAGCTCGGACAACGCGTGGATCCGTGACACTTGTAACGAGCTGTGTTGCTCTCGACATGATGATTAGTATTATCATTATCTCTGGTGAAGGGGACCCCGATAGTAAAAGTTTGCCTGGGACCCCAGGAGTCTAAGTACGGTGCTGCTGCCAAGACACGGGAGGGAGAGCCAAGGGTATAAGGTAGGAAAGTCCCGTACCAGGATGATAAAGCTGGAGCAGGAACGCCTGGGTCAGAAAGTGAAACAAGCCCCCGGTACAGGACCATTTGAAACGTTCAAGATACAGAGGATGTGCAATACATAACTTGATTTCACCGTTGTAGAAGAGGAGGATTGGAAATCAGGGGATTTGTAGTGGCCTGTGGTCTCGTATCGGGTCACAGGTACAAATGCTTCAGCTCCATGTCTGATGTACTTATTGGGCCAAAATGCGTTCGGGCTGCGCTGGCAGGCAATAAACCTGGCTAAATCTTGGCCACCAAACCGTGCCTGTGGTTGTCCTTTAAAACAAGATCAATGTTGGGATCTCCTGGTTGCCGACATTGCAACCGCCGGGGACTTCAGCGCTGACAACACATCAGTAATACCCAACAAGGGCAACGGCAGCAATGACCCCAGCACTGGAACGGCTACGTTCTTCGGATTGCATTAGCGTCCCCCGACACTTTTAAGGCGACACGATGAAGTAAAGACAATGCTTGGGATTTACCGTTAGGAAGCAGCCTCTGAGGGTTTCTATTCTAAGCCCCGGAGCGCTGCCCTGCTTTTGATACGGGATGCAGCGGAAAGAATAGACGGAAGCCAAACTCAGCCTCCCAGGCAAAGCGTTCTGCATCATGGACATACTGCTGAGCCGAGAAGTTCAGTGTTGGCACCAAAATCTCTTACCATCTGCCACCTCCCATCAGAGGACCTTTTACTGGCTGAGTAAGGAGAAACATTAACATCACAAGAGTTCACCTACTTGCCCGTCAGGGAGAGGCCTGTGCCAGCTCCGCAGGAGGCTCACGCTCCAGATTTACAGCCCCTTCCAAAAGAAATTTAATAACTTGGTGTAGCGTGCAAGAGCAAGAGGCCTGGCACACACTGTGCCTGCTACGGTTTTGTTCAAATGAAATCAGAGCTGGCCTCCCTCTCACTCAGAGGGTAGCTTCCTAATCACCTGGAGCTGCTGATTAAATAATCAGGAGCCTGAGGATAAGCATGGAAATCAGCAGCATAAATAGTTTAGTTTCCTTTACCCTGGAGGTGTGTATGTTATTCTTAACTCGTGCAGAAGACAGGAACTTGGTAGCAGCTCTTGCTCCCATAAAATACGGGTGTCTTACTTCTGTTCCAGGGGCCCAGCCGCATAGCCATGACCTCTCTCTACCAGACATAGGAAAGAAAAAACACGTACGCAGCCCACTGCCCCAAAATAGTGCAGCCGGGGTAAGGGACCAATGGCAACAGGTGCACGTAGAAGGCTGGAAGTCATGCAACTGCTCAGCACAACGGCCCCAGTTCCCCGCAGTCCTGTTTCTCCCTTGCAGGTAGAGGTTTAGCTCTGAGGCCAGAATTGCAAGCCTGATACTTTAATTGCAGAAGCTGACACCCATGCTGCCCGAACCAGGGGCCTCAAGGTCAGTCCTTGCAAAAAACACTGATACTTACTGATCTTGGTAATGCCTCCGCCACCAGGGAGTCTGCCGGCATGGGAGAGACCCACATTTCTTTCTAACATTGGAGGGGGGAAATACCCACTTCCTTAGAAACCTTCTATTTCCATCCTACGGAAGAGGGACAGAGCATCAACCCACTGCAGTTTCTTGCTGTCGTTGGGAGCTGCATGCACACACCAATGCAAGACCAGACGATAATGGAGGGCAAACAAAATGGTGAGTGGGGTGGGGAACATGACTTAGGAAGGAAGACTGGGGGAACTGGGCTTATTTCATCTAGAGAAGAGGAGACTGAGGGGAGACTTAATGGCAGCCTTTACCTCCCTGCTGGGGGGTTGCAAAGAGGCTGGAGCTAGGCTGTCCTCAGTGGGGGCAGGTGACAGGACAAGGAGCAATGGGCTCAAGCTGCAGCAAGGGGGGGTTAAGTTGGATATTAGGGAAAAACTTTGTCTCTAGGAGGGTGGTAAAACACTGGCCCAGGTTACCCAGGGAGTGGTAGAAGCTCCATCCGTGGAGGGTTTCAAAACCCAGCTACACAAAGCCTTGCCTGGGATGACGGAGCTGAGGCTGGTCCTGCTTTGAGAAGAGGGTTGGATGAGATGCGACCTCCTGAGGCCCCTTCACACCTCATTTTTTATGATTCTGAGCTCTGGCCCTGCTAGGTCAACGCTCTTATTTCCAGTGGGCGCGTCTATACGATATGCTAGATGCGCAGTAGACTCATTCTGCTAGTGCACTAGCGTGCAGTAGAGTGAGTCTGCTGTGCACGAACATCTCCAGTCCTATGGCGCAGTAGCACCAATTACGGCACACTTAGTACCTACTAACCCGAATGCACTGCACTTACGGCACATCAATGCACGTGTAGAGGAGCCCTGCACCACTTGTCTAGCTTACATACCCTTTGTGCCACTGGCTGCCTCCCTCAGCTTTGTGCTTCTGCAGGATTCACAGAGCAGATGCTCAGGCAGAAGAACGAAAACAATTCTGAAATCATTTTCTGTAAACCTTGATTTACTCCCATGGAGCATAAAATGTCATCTTACATTCAAGGCACATGGTCATGCTTGGCATCAAATATATTGCAGAGTACATAACTCCTTAGGATTATTAATGGGTTTTCAGGTGGCCATGTGGATTGTCCAGCCCGTCCTCTAAGTAATGACTCAATATACTCCAACACGCACCACTTCACATGCACAAACCCCACCCTGCTACGCCGTTTCCAAGTGCTCCTCATCCAGCTTCGACTCCAATTAGAGAGTGAAATTGAAGTGTCTTTGGGAGCACTTCAAACCAGCATTAAACAAGGCAGGTTGATTTGCTGTCAGGTGGGTGCCTCAAAGTAAGACAAAGCACTATAAAATAACTCCCAAGACACTGTTCCCCCCGCCACAACCAGAGCCGATCCTTCCACTTCCCTCGTAAGGATCTGCACAAACCTCTCATCAAATGGTGGCCAATTTAACTTATAATTGGATGGCACCATAAAAAGAATGGAGCTGGAAGGAAGATCCTGGGGTCATGGGGCTAAGCATGTGGACACAAGTTCCCAGTGTAACACAGTGGAAAAAAGAGCTAGCACTCTCCCTTGGATGTACATACAGGAAGGGGTATACCGAGAAGGAATCTGTGTGTGCAACAAGAGGGGCTCCCGGGGCCGGTCTAGTCATGGGCCCACCCGCTCATCAAGGGCTAATGGCCTGTCTGCCATGCCTTAGATGTCTCATAATGTTGTTCCCAGGTAGAAGGCTGCCCATTTAATTGCCCTGATGCCAAGGGCACATACGCTGCTCCGAACCTCCCCTTATATTATGTCCCATACCTCGCAGCGGGCATCCATATCTATCAGCACCCTGGCCCCTTAGCTGGACCGGCACTCAGCCTCACCTGGCCTATGCCCTCATCTCACCTATATGCCCCACCACGCTTTCAAGCCTCAGGCCTTACCGCGGACCTGAGCCCTGTCGCAGGCCCCCTTCTTCGAACTGGACCTCATCTCAGGCCTCACTTCATGAGCCTGGGTCCTGTGCTTTATCTTCAGCGTGTGCTCCCCTAGCCTTCCCCTTCACAGGGTACCCCGCAAAGCAGCAGGGGCTGAGGCTTTCTGCCATTTCCTGGAAACTGCCCTGCCAGAAGCAGCCCCAGCACACCACCCAAGCCGAGCAAGGTGTAGTTTTAGGTAATGTGCCAGGACCAGGAACCTCCACCATCCCCACGTTCCCGCCCTGTAACTCCAAGATGCACTGTGAGCAGCAGCTCCAGCCAGGCGATGATCCCGCGGCTGCTTCCAGCAAACTGCTGGCCCTTCTGCTCTTATATCTAGCAGCTGGGCCCCTTCCCAATCAGGTGGACTCCTACAGGCCATGTGACTCCTGGCTGGGAGTGCAGCCACCTGCAGGCTGCTCTGCTGGCTGCCCACACCCCTTTTGGTGGTAAGAGCAACCTGTGTACTGTCACAATATGCAACAATGTAGACAAGCCATGGGAATATCGGGTCCATTTTTTCCAAGAGACTTGGCTTCCAGGTGCTTAAGGGGTTTGAATGGCTTTTAAAAACTTTACCCACTGTGCCCAATTTTAGCGTCCACATTTTCAAAATGATGTTAAAAAATTGGAGATTGTTTAGAGAGAGAAACACACCCGGTCTTGAAAAACCTGACTCACAGCAAGTGACCAGAACAGCTATGTGTCTTTAGGTTATCAAAGAGAAGTTTTGCAAGGTAACTCGATCACTGACTGTTATTTTCTTCCCCGGTAGCTGGCTATGGAGGGCTTTTGAATCTAACAGACATGGACGGAACAAGATCCTATTGCCGGAGGATGAACGGAGGAAAAAGGCACGTGTGTTTAAACAGAGCAGCCACTGAAACAGCTTCACTAGTATTACAGGGGACCGCCCATCTCTTAAATTCGTGACGCTGTATATTCTAGAAGTGTGTGAGAAATGGAAATGGGGTTCTTAATTTTTCCGAAAGTGGGACTGCCTTTCACAAATCTCTTTCCAACTTTTTTCACAATCTTGACTGATGCTTTCTGTTTTCCATATGTCACTGAACAACCTCTTCTGCAAACATTTATTTGAATGCAAATGCAACCATTCTGCTCTGTCGGGAATGCATGTTCATTTTGCACTAGTGTTGCACGCATCCATCACTCAGAACAGTTGTAGTGTACAATGGCTTTCCACTTGTGTAAATCGCTATGCAGAAGGCAATGGCAAGAGATAAAAATGAGCCTTTCAATCGCCACGATGATAAGTGCAAGGTTGAATGTAGGTACTAAAAGGGAGCGCGAACTGGGTAGGAGCATGGGGGTTTTTTCCGCTGTTCCTCTCTCACCTGCAGCCTCCAGCATTTAAGATCTAGGAAGTTTGAATTCAGAAGCTGTGCCCTAACTCCCAGGCTCAATAGCTACTGATGCCCCTTTCCTCCCAGAATCTGTCCGACCCCGTTTTGAATCTGGCTAAACTGTCAGCTTCCGCCACATCTGATGGCAATGAGTGCCACACTTGAGGGACTTGCCTTGTCTCAGGCGGCAGTTAGTGATGCAGCCAGGCACGCCAGGGAAGAACACGGCAAAAGAGAGCACGGAGAAGGCAGGCTCAGTGAAGAAAGAAAACCTTTTTATTTCATTTCCACAGGTTAAAAAAAGGGCAGCTAACTCCAGTCCACACCACTGCACATTCAGCTGTTGGTGAAGATTAGAGGTGGCTGTGCTAACTTTTCCCTTCTAGTCCTAAACTGGAAACACCAGGAGAAAACAGAACCGCTTCCTGTATTCCTTTGTCACTAATAGGGCCTTATTTCAGGAATTCAGGAGCTAGAGAAAAGAGTAAGAGAAACGCCGGGATTTCAAAGTGCTTTGCAAATGTGCATGAAGCCCGTGGTGCTAGAAGCTGCACATAAACATAAAAAGACCATCGCTGCCTCTGAGTTTTATTCTCACACACTTGGTTTCGACTTGCCCCCGCGTTACAGGTAAGAACTGAGCGCAACGTCAGAACTGACAATCTGGCCCTGGTGACTGCCACAAAGTCACATTTGTCAGCAGTGGAGCAGGGAGTGGGACCCAGGAGTCCCCAACCTAGATCCTTCCCCTAGGCCGACTTTCTCTATAGGAGGCTGATATGCACATACACCCTTCCCCTTGCTCCCCCCAGGGAAATGACTCCGCTCTGGACAGGGGCTCAACTGGGCCTGCACAGGACGGACATGCATGAGAATACACATCACAAAACCATCAAGATAAAAATAATCCTGCTGGAGCAACTGGCCACGCTCAAAATAAAACATGTCAGAGGTGGTCTAATTTACCACGATTAATTGAAGTCTACCATGATAAAAAGGTGTCAGTGTGCATTTTCAGATGTGACTAGCCCAGCAAAATGGCGATTTTTGGCACCATTTCGTGACATGCATCTAAACAACGCGTACCGTGTACAAGCGCCCTACAGCATGGCTATTTCTATGGCGCATAGGGCTCTACCGTCGGGCACTTATTCTGCGCCTCACCCCAGCAACCTGGCTGCAAAAGGATGCTGTCACCTCCCACCTTTTAAAGAAGCTGTAATGACTCCACCAGACTGTGCAACATCTCTTGCTCCTCTCATTTGTCACCTTTTGCGGAGCTGAGCCTCTTAGGCAAAATCATTCTAATTGCTCCAGAGGCTGCAAGAGAGAGAGATGAAGACTCACAGTCATTAGCTAACTTCAGAGGTCTTTGAGGAGGAGGAAAAAAAGCCAAGACCCTGGCCATCTGCGACCAGAGGTTCCCAACCTGATCGGTTCTTTTGCTAGAGGTGGGGCTGAAGGCACCACTCTGATTTAAGGGAGGCAATTACAAAGACCTTATTCTCCTCCTGCTCACGGGGAGGGGGGGACTTCACTGCCGTTCTTCCCAATCTGCCCTGGCAGAAGTGCGAACATCTCTTTAAATCTTCCTGTCACCTGGCTCACATGCTCATGCACTTGAAACGACCAGCCTGACTTGCTGCAAAAACCCTGTCACCGAGTCTATGATTTCATGCAGGTGTAACACGAGCAGAGCAGTCATTGCATCTCAACAGCGAGTATGACCCCAGAGGCTGCTGCCGGCAAAGGCTGTTTAGCCAGCCTTGCAGAAATCCCAAATCCCAGCCCAGCTCTAAGATGCAATAGCCATTACAAACAGGTTCCCACGTGGTTTCTACTTCTGCTGTGCGTACATGGCAAGCCTACAATTTCTATAAAAAAATTAAGCAAATGCCAGAAATCTGGGTCACCATCTCCTGTTTGATCCAGGCAGGGACAAACCTGGATCAGCCAGTGCTTAGCTCTGTCTTACCTTTCCTTTACAGCCCTGACCAACTCACTTGGGACGGGATTTTCAAGAGCACTCAAGTAATTCGTGAACGCAGGCTGGAAATTTCGAAGGACCCGAATGCACCTGAGTTGCATTGAGTCACAGTGAGGTTTTGGCCAGGATTTTCTTTTCTAGGGTTCCTAATGGAGTCTGGCACCTTTAAGTCCTCAGGATCTTTGAAAATTCTTGGCGCTCTGGTGTAGTGCCCAAAGACTGGAAGAAGACCAATGTGATGCCTGTCTTCAAGAAAGGGAGGAAAGTGGATCCGGCTGACTATAAGCCCATCAGCCTGACTTCTATCCCAGGGAAGATCTTAGAAAAGTTTATTAAAGAGGCCATCCTTAATGGACTGGCTGATGCCAACATCCTGAGGGATAG
>JAGPOW010002401.1:278216-310256 GCA_030014935.1 Caiman crocodilus | reverse complement strand
GAGACTTGGGGGTCATCATTGACCACAAGATGAACATGAGCCTGCAGTGCGATGCTGTGGCTAGTAAAGCGACCAAAATGCTGGCTTGCATCCATAGATGTTTCTCAAGCAAATCCCAGGACGTCATTCTCCCCTTGTATTCAGCCTTGGTGAGGCTGCAGCTGGAGTACTGCGTCCAGTTTTGGGCTCCACAATTCAAAAAGGATGTGGAGAAGTTTGAGAGAGTGCAGAGAAGAGCCATGCGCATGATCAGAGGTCAGGGAAGCAGACCCTATGACGACAGGCTGAGAGCCCTGGGGCTCTTTAGCCTGGAAAAGCGCAGGCTCAGGGGGGATCTGATGGCCACCTATAAGTTTATCGGGGGTGACCACCAGTATCTGGGGGAACGTTTGTTCACCAGAGCGCCCCAAGGGATGACGAGGTCATATAGTCATAAACTACTACTAGACCGTTTCAGGCTGGACATAAGGAAGAATTTCTTTACTGTCCGAGCCCCCAAGGTCTGGAACAGCCTGCCGTCGGAGGTGGCTCAAGCGTCTTCACTGAATGCCTTCAAGAGCAAACTGGATGCTTATCTTGCTGGGATCCTATGACCCCAGCTGACTTCCTGCCCCTGGGGCAGGGGCCGGACTCGATGATCTCCCGAGGTCCCTTCCAGCCCGAATGCTGATGAAATCTATGAAAGTCCAAAGAGCCAGAAAGCTGGGTGCCACTTCGGTTGCTTTAACCGAAACCACCATCACAAGTCACCTGCCACATAACTGGCATTGTCACTTCAAATTTCAGCAGGAAAGAAGTATGATTCAATCTTTTTTTTTTCCCCCTAAAGAGATCCTATTGTTTAAATGGAAGCAGCTGACTTGATACAGAGATTTTTGGGGTGAGCTTCTCAGGTCTGCATCATGCAGGAGGTCAGCGCAGATGAACCCAGAAGTCAGTTCTGGGCTACAAAAAAAAAGGGCAAATAGTGCTCTTCTTTCTTTTGTGTATTCATTTCTGTCTCCCTTTATGCACTTCTTCCCCAAAAATGCGTTTGGTGGTGCAGCCCACTGCCTAGGGGCAAACTCACCAGGTGTTCCCGGTGCTCATCACCGCCTCTTCCAAAAGCAGCTCGAAAACCACAGAACTGCACAGGATCTCTTTTGTCACTCTGAAAACCGTCCCCAAATGCAAACGTGTATTTCAGGCCGCCGTGGAGCAGATGCGCCGTCCACAGGCCTCACAGCCACAGCAGCAGGAGCCGGCGGCTGACGTTTCAAAGGAGGCAGCATTAGGACCGCAAGTCATTTTATCTGGTGATCACCATTAAAAAAAAAAAAAAAATGCTAAGTTATAAAAACGCCATCTGTTTCTTTACATTTTCCTTCCATCTGGGCACTTTATTGAGAGATTTTATAGCCTTCTGTACTTTTATATACCTCTTTCAAAACATGTACGCTAAACTGCAGGATATCCATTCAGAACCAGGGAAAGATGGGGGTGGAAATGAAGATTTTGAACTGTATCCTTGAGCCGCTTCAATTAGCAGAAAGCTACACACTTGAGAAGTGCTAGCTCCTCCGTTTCGTTCTTTGTGAAGGGCAGATGACTTCACACTGAAGTATGGTCTGTATCCGCCACTTAATAAAATCCTAAAGGAGTTTGGGGAGCTGATAAAAGGACCAGCAGCTATTTAGGATTTAAAGGTGCATTTAAAAATAGCTATGAAATCCTCTTGTGCAGTCATTGTAGCCGCACTGCGGTGGGTAGGCCTTGGCAGATGGCTCCTTCTGGGGCACAGTGGATTTACTTGGGAGTTTCACTGAGATGCTGTTTCTATTGGGAGAGCGAAAAAATACCGGATAACATGATATCTCCTTAGCACCATCATCGTGTTGTGCCAAACCCACCCCTGCGATAACACCGGGGAAGACTATCGAGCTGCTGAAGTGTGGCACTAGGCCCATTTTGCTGCGATTCCCCGCTCCACCTCTTTTTCCCGAGCTGTAGGAGCCTTCTCCTTGCACAAGACCGCACACTTTTTGCACTCTGTGCACGCTGCTCCAGAAGTGGAAGCCCAACACTACTGTGACACGTGCATTAAAAATACATGCATTTTCTGGGTGAAATCCCCAGCAAACACAAGGTCTGGATCCTATTTAAGTGCTGAGAGTAGGTCCTGAGCAGAAAGTAAATGGTGCACTGCTGGCTCTTGGCATACAGAAACATTTCACCTTCGAAAGCAAGCAGCACCGTGCTCCAGTAAGCCATCATTTATGATAACAGCCATCGGTTTCTGCCAGAGAAGTAACCTGTCAAAAGCTTTACGTACAAGCTTGCCACTTGAGTCCATTTAGACTGACTTTGGGAGTGGGCCTGAAGACCCCTGCCTCTGAATGCTTCCCCCCCTCACCCCTTTTCCGTGCAACCCCAGCTGAGAAGTCGGTGCTCTACTTTGAGTGCATGATGAAAGGTGCAACAAGTATAATGAGCAATGCAATTCCCTCCGCCATTCCCTCCAAATATTTATCAGTAGGTGCGCGTGCACAGCCAAAAAAAATTAAAATTAAAAATGCAAGTCCATGTGCATGCACGTGCATATGTGCGCGTGTGCGTCCAGGACTGGCGGACAACATCCCCCGTTTCTTCCAGCACCTCCTCACCTTCAGCCATGGACAGATCTAAATAGGCCGTGACTTGTATTTCTCTTATTTACGGTCTTTGCACTGTAATAATGGAATATTGATTTAATGCCCAAAACATCGGGATTGTGGTGCATGCTGTCAGCTCAAGAGCCATTCAAGATTTTGTTTCATTTCAAGAGTGATTCGGGGGGTGGGGGGGATTCTATTCCCCCCCACCTTATTTTCACCATTTCTTAAGAGAAATAACGACGGTAAAAGGCGTGTAGTTGAAGATGTCAGAGAATGCTACGCAAGAACGAGCCCATGTTAAAAACCAGCGAGACAGAAGTGGGGGCTGAGTGGCTGGCACCCAACACGATGAGTAGACTGGGCTTCCTGGGGTGCCCAGACGAATTGCCACCACTCACCCGCTGCCCGCGTGGCGCCCCATGGGCTGGACGCCACGGCTCGCTGCGCAGACTGCATTTGGCCCGTGGTGAGCGCTCCAGCCCTAGGATAACCTTGCCAAAAGGATCATCAGTCCTGCAACACCGAGCCACGAGACCCCAGTGGGTGCAAGGGGGACGGAGCAAATTGTCCCCGGCCCCGGCACAGCTCGAGCAGCAAGGACATCACAAGTAAATGGACCGGCCGTCCCCAAAAGAATTGGGAGGGCTTTTGTCTAGAGCGGTACTGGTAGCAAATGTCTGTGTTTGCTGCTTAGCTGTTGTTAACCCACTGGCTCTTAAATCCTTAAATTCATCCTCTCTCCCTGGATACCCAAGAAATACTTGTCCTGCTTCCTTTCCTTCTTGTGCAAGCACGGGCCACTTGGGAGGGGTTCGAGGACGTCCCACCCGGTCCATCTCGCAGCACAGCTTCCGCAGCGGCTGTCCATCTCCAACACTGCCCCACGCCTGCCAAGTCCTGCCTCTGACCACTGGCCTGGCGGCCCCGGGCCAGCTTTGACCATCCTGCCCCCCTCCGCCAGAGATGATGATAATAATATTCATAATCATTTTTAAGTGACCATTTTCAGGCCCCCTTTCTATCCAGGCCCTGGGTGGCCGCCTGCTTCGCCCATGCCCATGTCCGGCCCAGGTTGGAAGAGCTGCGCTAGCCGCCTGCCTCCGCCCCACGGGCAGGACTCGAGGCTGAGCTGCAGGGAGCACCTCCGACAGGTGCGCTGTCGTCAGGATACGACCTCTAGGTTCGGTGCCCGCTTTGACATGGGCAGGGACAGGGCTGCAAGTAAAAGGGCACCGACAATAACCTCCCAAGTGACTCTAGACATGGCAAGGATGCCTTTCATTGCCAGACCCGAAGAGCTCCACTGCCTTAGCTCGTCCAAAATAAGACTGAGCAGCAAATTCATTACGGCATGTAAATGTCTTCACGGAGAGAAAGTACCAGGTGCTGAGGGGCTCCTTAATGCAGGGGGAAAAGGCATGACAAGAATTGGTGGCTAGAAGCTGGAACCAGAGTAATTCGAGTGAAACCAAGGTGCACATTTAGCCGTGCAGTAGATTAACCGCTGCAATGAGCGACCGGGGGAAGCAGGAGGGTTTTAATAGCTCGATCGAGTGGTTCCCCCAGCACCCCCAGAAACACATGTTAGCGGAAACGCGCTCCCTGAGCAGCGGGATCGGGACGAGAGCCTCGTAACACATATCCCGCCAGGTTCAGGAAGTACTCACCTCCTGGCTTGTAAAGGGAGAGCAGCTTCCTACCAGCAGCTCAAGAAGGACAATGAAATCTCAGCTGTCCGCACTTAAAAGCTGCTGCTGACGTTGACTGAAGGCACCACTAAGAGGCAAAAACAATGCGACATGAAACAAGAAGGGAAGGCGGCGTCCCTCCGGCGTGCTGGGGCTGTGATGGATGGAGCCCGACACGCTCTTTGCAGCTCTTTGAAGAGAGGGCACTTCGATGGCCCGGGGGGAGAACAGCCGCCCTGGGGATTAAGTTCGAAAGAACGATTTCGTCTTTGTAAGAACTCGTCTGAATCTTGACCGTCGCAGAAATCGTCCTCGCTTACAGCTTGCAGAGGAAGCCGGCCAGTATTTCCTCAACTGTTTCAGTCTCTTTGATTGTAAAGTTTCATGAAGCGGAGACCGCGAGGCGGTTAATTGTAACAGAAGAAGGTAATCGATGCTGCTCGGCGCAACAGCCGAGTTGTTAAGGCTGACATTTTAGAAACCATAAAGGCATATTAAGGGAAAGGCCTCTTTCTACATTTAATGTTAATCGGGGGCGCTTCCTCTCTCCATCTTCTGAAATCGCCCATTATGTCACTTGATTACCTGTCAGACCCCACAACAGGCTGAAAGGCAATAGTTGTTGCAGCAATATTTCATGAAGGCTGGGCAAAGAAATGTATGTTATAACCGTGAGCAACACGTTGGCTCCTTCCCTGTTTCTAGGAGAGAACAACCCAAAATCCCCTCTCGATACGCACCAGTGAAGGGTGCTCCTAGGGGTGAGCGGGGCTTCACGCCCATGCAGCCCAACGGCACCCTCCTTGCCTCTCCAGCAGACAACGCCTTCCACAAGTACCTCGCTTCTCCAGGTCCCAGGCACCAGAAAACGCCACTCCCTGCAAACATTTGGCTTTTAAAATGCCCAGAAAAATGACTTGGCTCCTGCTGTACGCTCAGTCCCCCATTTGGAGCATGCTCTCCTAGCCGTTAAAGGCTGAACGGGAGATTTGCAGCACCCGGTCTGACCTCTTGCCTAGCACCGATCACCCAGGGAATATCACTGACTCCAGCCCTGAGCCCGACGCCGGGCAATGCTGGTTGTGCATCCTTGCACACAATGATCAGGTTTTGCTTTTTGTAAAGGACCGCAACCACGCGCTCGTTTGTTAGTGCAGGGATGTTCAGGAGCACTTAGTTGGGTACTTCGTTAGTGAAGAACTACGCCTGATGGTGAGCAGCCATTGATGATAATTGCAAAGGGCCTCGAGGAGAAAACGTCAGAAAAACAGTAGATCTTATTTGGCCCTCCCGATGTCTCTAGCATCACTTTAAGCTTGGAAATATCATTTCTCTAAGAACAATTATAGCATCAAAACAGCCAACTATAATCGCATTATGTGACAAAAAAAATCTCTTATCTTGCTATCAATTAGGTATAGGGAGAAAAACACTTCAAAGACGGGCCATTTATACAAGAAAGCTAGAAGCAGTTAATGGAAAGGAGGACATGGAAATATGTCCCTGTTGGAAACACACTTTCAACAAGCCCTTCTTACTGTATGCCCAGCCCCAGCGCCGCAAGGAGGGTCACCCTTAGCTCGCGGTTCTGCAAAGTCCAGCGCGCTGGGAACGGCACCCAAACGCCGAGTTTCTGCAGCATCACCAGGTCTGCAATCTGTGCCGCGCTTTATTGAGAAATTGTGCGTTTTCACGCTCTGCGAGCCCAGGGTCAGAGCGCGGTGCACGCGGGAGAGTTAACGATTCGTGCGCCACCGTCACCACTGCCCTTCTGCATCGCTGCAAGGAAGGGCCCGGCGCAGCATAAAAGCTCTCTGCACGCCTGCCCCTCCAGCTGCGGCCCGGATACCAAACCACCGCAAAGGCAACCCGTCTCACTGCACAGCATGCCCGGGGCACTTGGCCCGCGAGCAAACGACTGCATTAGGTGCAGAGGGATGGACAAGATCAGGCCAGGGTTTCCTACGCACACAGCATTGGTGCAAGCAGTGGCTGCTGTTTGGACCAGCTTCCCCGGCACGGAAATCAGACCGCGCGGCGCTAGAACGAGGAGTCTCCACGTCCTGAGCGAAAGGCCTGGGCTCGTTAGCGGAGGCCAGGAGATGAGCGCAGAGGGCAGGGCGCCCAACCCTGACCCCGGCGTCCCTGGTAAAATTCCTGCTGACGCCACGGGAAGCAAACCTGGGCTCGATTCTGGAAAATATCGCCCAGGTTTAAAAACCCGCCGGACCCATTTCAAGCCTGCTGGAAGATTTGGCTTTCAGCTCTGGGAGGATGATTCAGGTCAGTTTTCATCACTTACTACCTACTTACTATGTACGGGATGGAAAAAGGGCACAGAGAGCTCTTGGCTTGCACTGAAGGCAAAACGGTCTCTGCAAATCTTTCTTAATCATTTTGAGATTATTTCTTAAACAACTCTAAGGCCATCCAAGTGCCGCCCATTTCCCGGGTAAAGAAAGAGCTCCTGGCAAATATCGGTCTTGGACGTATCCAAGACATAAGAAAAATGATCCCCTATAACTACCAGCAAGATATTAATAATAGATCCACTTTTGCATTTGCACCTTTGGCTACTGCTTTTGTACCTTGTACAAGTTCAGAATACAATTTAAACTGTGTTTTAATTCACACGACTGTAGAAATTCGCCTCCCTGGATTAAAAAAAAAAAAAAAAATTGCTCTTGTGTAATCTCTCGGTTTTATTTTTGGTGACACGCAAACTTGTTGATGAGCTAAACCCTTAGCGGTATTTCAGTAAGAAAAAGATAGATGAGCACATTTGTTATCGACTCACTTCGAGAAGTCAGGAGAAGCGCGTGGCTTCGCCTGTTTGCTGTGCCTCGTCCCTGCTCGCCGAGCCGCACGCGCGAGCCAAGCCCAGCACAACCGGATGTCGCCTGCTTCCGACTTCTTGGTTCTTTTCTTGTCGTGCGACCAAACGCTGCGTGGTGTGGAGATGCAACACGCTGTTGCTACCTTTTGGTCATCCAAGGATGCAGCAGCCTGCGGCTCCAGAGAGATGCTAGGGATGGGAGAGTTCATCCTCGGCCCACAAAGAAACGGAGGGGCAGAACTGCTCCCGGGAACCGTAGATTGGCTTTACGTTGGCATGGGGCAACCCCGCACACCGCTGGGCCATTGGCATCCCAGGACTGGACGTGCAAACAAAATCATTCGGGCTCAGAAGATATGAAGGCTTTGCACCATTCATTTCTTTTCCACTTCCAAGCGGCTTGCAAAGCCCCAGACATCTGCTGATACTTGGCAGAGAGTCAATGCTATTATTTAACTTCGCAGCATGCGGGACTCCTTTTCTGTGTCATATGCTCTTAAGCATTTCTCTTCTCTCCCAGAGAGAGGGAGGAGGGGAGGGGGGAAACAACAACCCGGGTTTCAAAAACTGCCCTGAAGAAAGCCCCCACGCCATACCAAACAGCCAGGATGTAAAGGGACAGTGTGTGAATAGCCAGCTGCAGCAATAGTGCGCCGTCAGTAATGGGGCTGCATCGTCCTCTGTGCCTTCCTTGCTGATCAGCCCCCCGCGGAGACGCAGAGTCCTCTGAGAAGAAGGCTTTCCACCACTGTCGATGGCAGAGCCACATAGCCGGGGCCCGAAATGGGCTGTTTTGCAAAACTAACTGCATTAGGAAAGTGCCAGGTTAACTAACAGACCTGGAGGCTTTGGGTCACCCGTCTCCAACTTGCCTTGAGCGAGCGGGAGAACAGCCCGTGCATGGTGGGTGCTCTAGTCATCATCCATGAGCAGCCACAGCCCAGGGAGCACGCAGGCGTTGCCCACTGCCCTCCACCACAGACCCCCGGGGGGATGGAAACAGGAAATTCGCCCTCCATAATACCAGCTGTCTGGTGAAACTGCTGATCACGGCACCGGCTGAGCTGCAATGATCTTTTCTTCTGCTGAATGGTAGTTCATACAAATAGGAAGAGAAGCGTCCTTCTTACACCGAGTGCACGCAGTCGCCTAGGTGGTCCAGCCCAACGCTTTGAACCACGGGCACGAATCCCGATGACGCAGAAGACAGCAGCCCAGGGCCAGGTGCCGCTGCAGAAGTGACGTGCGTCGCAGCGGTTCCCGGGTCGTCCTGAAAACAAAAGCCAGTTTCTGATCCGCTCCAGGAAAGGGTGACGACTGACTTCCACCTCCTCTGGGGAGACTTCACCCTGGTACACGAGTGCATAAACACTCCACTCCCCGTCTTCCTCCGAGTCGCTGCCGTTTCCAAACGTCCCAGCAGAAAGACAACATGGCCTGTGTTCGTCTGCAAGAGACGGGGGATATTGCAGCCGATGATGCCAGTGGCTTGCAGCGTCTCATGGGACTGGGATGTGCACGACCCGTGGCAGTCCTTGCACACGTATGTGTCACGGTTGAGCTTGCTTCCTACGGACCCTTTTCTCGTCAAGCTGTTGGAGCCAATTCCCGTTGTGGATGTTGATGGCCTGGTGGACACGACAGTGCCACTTCTGACCGCTTGCCAAAGTGTCCCGGTGGTCAGGATCGACTCCAAATGCCTTCATATCTCGCTGGCATGTGTCTTTGTTGCGAAGCTTGGGGCACCCTGCTGTTCTTGTTCCCTCTGATCATTCCCCATTAGCATGCCCTGGGATGTACGTCCATCTTCCAACCCGCTCAGCTGGCCTAGGCAGCACAGTCACCTCCGAAAATTTGGGTGGGAAGGCATCTCAGGAGGTCACATCTATGCAACCCCTGCGAAGGCAGGACTGGCCCCAGCTGCATCATCCCAGCCAAGGCTTGGTCTAGCTTAGGTAGAGTAGCCTCGGACAGAGTACGGCTTGGCAAACCTGCCCTTTGAAGAACCTCTGTGTTGGTAACTTTGCCTTGCCATTTGGTATTGAGTACGGGGCGTAAACAGCACAGGTAGCCTTTTGTCTCAACGTGCAAAAGTGGTCCGTGTTTCCCTGCCGTATGCGCGAGTACCAGTGCCGAGTACGCAAGCCTTGCACACTAGTCTTGGTCTCGATGGTGAGCTCTGAGTCGGTCCCTGCTCTTTTCATTAGTCTGCTGACGGTGGTGTAGCCTTTCCTACACGAGCGTTGAGTTCTGCGTCCAGCGAGAGATTGGTGGTCACTGTAGAAACCTGAACTTTTGGACTACTTCTAGCTAGTCCTCATTTCGGGGTGATAGGCGGATCTTGTGGCGCAGAAAAAATAAGTTTTGCAATATGGTATTTTGCTTGCTAGAACATGCACTGAGGTTCCCAAATAATAGACACCACCGAAGAGCCGGCACATGGTCGCAGCCATTACAGGTATCGGTCTGGTTTCAACTGCAGAACAGAGACGCGGTCCGTTAAAAGGCCCCGGATCTCACCGAACACCTAGGAACGGACTCCCTGGGAGACCAGTGTGATGCGTGCCCTCTCTCTCTGGAATTAGTCGCGTGCAACTCTGGTTGCAAAGGAAGGAGGGTCTAGTTGTTAGGGCAGGGGTAGGCAAAATGCAGCCACCGAACCCCTAAATAATATTTTTCTAAATTTTTTATCTTCTCCGGCTGCCTGTCATGCGGCCCTCAATGGCTTGCCAAAACTCAGTAAGCGGCCCTCCAGCCGAAATAATTGCCCGCCCCTGCGTAAAGGAGAAGATTGAGGTTCAATTCATTGCTCTGCCACAGGCATGTTAGTTTAGGCAGGTCGCTTAATCTCTCTCTGCACGTTAACTCCCCTTCCGTACAACGGGGATAAAAGCACTGGCCGATCTCAGGGCGATTGTGAAGATAACTATATAAAAGACTGTAAAACATCAGGTAATGGGAACCATAATAGGACCCAAGATGGAATATCTAGATAGCTCCAAAACACTTTTCAGGTGCTTGAAATGTTCAGCATTAACTCCCCGCCTTCCTCCCCACGAAAAAAAAAGAGCCTCACTGCTTTTCATGGCATTTAATTACAAGCCTGCACTAGCCAAGTCCTACCTGACACGCACAGAAACGTCTTCTTTAAACACTGCAGTACAACCCTGTTGCCAGAAAGATACCTTAGCTTGTCTTACTGATGACAATCCAACCCCACAGCGAGATGGAACTGTAATCAACTCCCCCATTTTATGGTAACAGGTAAGGAATAAAAAAAATAAGCTATTGCCGTCACACAAGGTGTTCGAATTCTGATAAAATCTTTGTATCTTCAGGACAATGAGTTCTTGTTCCAGTGCCCAGTGGGCCAGCCTGGAAGATCCCACTGCTGCAGTCGGTGAAGACGGGAAAAGCTGCTCCTCTAACTCGTGGCCAAGAGGAACTTGGGGGTCGACAGCCTGGAAGCCAGAGGAACTCATTTTTGCGGTTGCTGAGATGGTGGCTACATCACTTGGCTTTAATTATCCTTGGGAAATTCAAATCAGCTCATAATAAATGGGAGCATATGGTCTTCCCTTGTCCTGTAAATGTTCTTAATTAAATCCCATTAAAGTTATCAACAATAAACAGAACTGTTACTGTGTACATTTTATTGCACATTTGCAAACCGGCAGGAACTCACATGCTGTCAAGACCGAAGGCCGGGTGCAGGCGAAGGCCACATCAGAGTAGCCTGGCACCAAAAGGTACCTTAAGGACAGCGTTTACATGCATGCACTTTTAACACCCATTTGCACCGCCCGTGTGGTTCCATTAACACTTTCTCTTTTGTTTTATTATTATTACTACACGTTTCCAGGCACTGCACCATACCATGCCATTTCTGAACATGCTTCAGGGGTTTACCCTCCCAGCATGCAGTACAAGCAGCGTTTCGGCGGCACAAAGGGGTCTGCGCCCACTCCCGTGCATGGCGTTTCCCTCTGGCCGAGCTCCGGTCCAGGCTCTGGGAGTTGGAGAGTCGCTGGGCTGGGTTATAAAGGAGGCAACCTACCATGACCTGGAGGCAGACATAGCACTGGAACAAGGAGCTCTTTAATGAAGCAAAACTTGATCCACGTTTGCTATTTGGCTAGGTGGGCCGCCTTAGCACTTCTGATCCTGACAAGCAGACTGATTGCAAATTCCAGGACGTGGTTTGATTGTGTGCTGTGCTCTCGCTAACTCGCCCCGCAGAAAACTCCTGATTACCTGCCAGTTCCAGATTTGCAATTGTCTGTAGGGTTTAAGTCTTGTTAATGTTCTGGTCTTAATTCAGTCATTTGTAAATCTGCTTCCTAGAAGGAAAAGAGAAGCAAAGAAGCTCTTTTTTCAATACATAATGTAATGTTTCTTTTTATAGCCTCTAAAACTGCTTCTTCCACATGTAATAGATAGCACCGAGGAAGGCTTTTATGATGTAAACAGAGATTAAAACTATTCAGGACCTCGTCTCTGCTCATTGTTTTGTGCAGAAATCTAAACTACACCATATTCGTATAACATCAGACCTGAAAGGAAAGCTCAAAGTGAAATATTTCCACGGCAAAACAGTTAAGTGCGGGGAGGGAGAGTATTAATAAAAAAAAAGACTTGCACATTTTCATTTATCATTCAAAGCGTTTTTGATTTGTGCAAAGCACTTGGACAATAAATATAGCTCGGCAGCTCACCAAAACATGGAGCATGAAGGGTTCTCGGTTGGCAATAGAGGAGAAAGACATACTGACTCTGAACAGACTTGGCCTTTGCCCGGATATAGCTGCTGTTCGAATGAATTGCATCCTTCCTTCAGATGCGACTGAATTGCATCCCCTTTTCTTATGCTTTGAGTCTTATTTTTCTGGCACGGCACTACCAATATCTATTGCTAGTGAACAGATTTTAATTGCAAAACGCGTGACAGTAATGTGCGGCCAAAGACCTATAAGATGAAATTCAGTGCTGGCAACACGAAGAGACACCTTCCTGTTTTGGAAGTGACTTTGGGCCAGCTCGCTAAGAGGTCCCAAGCAGTTAAATGGACCTAGCTGAAGGAAGGATGAGGGAATCTGATATAAAGAAATGTGCTCATCAGCCAAGAGCATCCAGGTTCGCAGATTCATAGACGTTCGGGTCGGAAGGGACCTCGGTAGATCGTTAAGCCCGACCCCCTGCATGGCAGGGAAGAATGCTGCGTCTAGGTGACCCCAGAGGCGGTCATCTAAGGTGGTAGGTCAGGACAAGACAGCAATGCGGAAGGTTTTTAGACGGGCGGCGAGTCCAGATTGTGGAGAGGAGCCAAGCCATGGGAGCGATTCTGGACATACCCGAGACTCGTTTGGGAGCGGGAACGAGGGTCTGGTGGCTAAAGCAGAGCCCCAGGAGGCAGAACAGCCAGGTTCGGCTGTGGGCTCCGCCAGATTTGCTGTACAGATGTGGACCATCTTCCACTCCTCACAAGTACTTAGCGTGGACAAAGGACTTGAAGACCCTTGACCAAGACGCTGTATGCTAGCAGTTTCATGTATAGCTGGCAATGGGAGAGCTGCGGCTCTTGGGGTCGAGTCTTTTTCCATCTCGCACCACCGTCGCATTTCTAGACGTGCGCCTCGAGGTGGTGGGAGGGAGGGGACGCTCTCATTCAAGCTCCCGGAGTGTCACCTGCTGAAAAATGACAGCAGGGCACAATTAACTACGGCGTAAATGAGGTTAATCGAGTCTGGAAGGACCGGGCGTCGGAGATGTCTGTCCGCACGTGAGTAGGTGCCCTGCGTCAGCTCTGGGAAAGCAAAGCTCCAGTGAAATGTCAGACTACAAGGGACCTCCCGAGACATCGAGTCCGATCAAGTCTAACATCGCAGGCAAACTGGAGCATGCCATCCCTTTTAATACATGTGTCAGGATCCCTCTCAATGCCAGTTTGGTCTCGTGTCCCCGCTCCTGTGTCAGAACCACAATGCTGGCGATTCCCCTTTAATTCCCAGCCAAAGTTTACCCAGGATCGCTTTCTACAGATTTGCTCTTGTGCCAAAATTGTCCTTTATCTCAAATCAGGCTTTTCCTTCACCGTTTCGTCCACAAATGTATTTACCTAGGGCAGTGGCTCCCATCCTTATTAAAACTGAAGTCGCTGCTCAGAAAATGCCAGCTCTTCGCTTTCACTTGTTTTTTGACCGTGGGAAAATAGAGCAACTCTTCTGTTGTTAGAAACTCCAGAGAAGCACAGTGAAATGTGTGTAACATTGCTGATTCTCATTCGTCGAAATCTCTGGGTTTATCTTGTGACTGGTGCAAAGGTGTCCGTACACCTGGCAGGGCGAATAATAGCGTGGCACTTGTGCCACCCGTAAAAGGATCGTGTCCTGAATTAGAGCAATCACATTCCCTCTCCGCCTTTGTTTGGCCAGGTGAAAACAGTCACGGCTCTTCGACCTTCGCTCGTAAGGCACGTTTTCTGCTCCCTTGAGCATCCTCAGCAGCCCTCCTCGTCCACTATTCAGGACTGTCTCTAACACGGACTAGGACTGTTACCGACTGTATTCCACACGAGGTCTCACTGGTGCCGGTGGTTTGGACTTGGATCGCCTTTTCACCGTGTTCCCATGACCTTCCCAAATAGAAGGGGTAAAATATAAAAAACAAGTTGGTTTTTGTACTCAGGACCTTCATTTAGTGGCTTTGATACCAGCTGGCAGAGCACAAGAGGGCAAAGTATTATTTGGGCACATCAATAATATCCTGCAGACAGATTTTTGGATGGAAAAAAATACGCTTCTCACAAAAGAAAAATCTTCACAGAAAAGAAGCTGTGCTTGTAGAATAGATTCACAGTTATAATGAAAAAAGTGGTGTTTTCTTTAGGTTTTAAACAAAAAGCTGGTTCCAGCTGTAATTAAAAAGAATTTTTTTTCATTTTTTTTTTTTTTTAACTAAAACCTGTAAAATTTCAAAGAAAAAGAATTAGCCCAAATAGTTTCCTTAAAAATATTTTAATTGACAATAATTAGCTTGCATGCTCTTATGGTAATCCCTTGCATGTGTTAAGGCTCCATCAGCAGCATGCAGCGACCTGGTACTGGCTCCGCGAGTGGATTACCGCTCTGGTGCCAGAGCAATCTTGACACTTGCCTCTTACGTTCCACTTCTTTCCATTTGTCATGAATATTCATGACACCGCTGACTTTGGCTGGTGGGGAATCTCAGCTCCCGTAATTATTCCACAGTCTTTGTACATGATGAAAAATTAATTAAATTTGCTACAAGTTTGTTTATTTGATGTTCTCACATTTTTAAAAAAGTGCTTTGATAAGGGAAAAAAAACAACCCTTTAAACTCATGTCGTAGGGGGAAATGTCATCATTATTCACGAATACTGTGCATTATTCAATGTGTCCTTTTTGCAAATGTGCATTTTGGAGTTTGGTGTAAACCGGTAAAGTCAATGACAGTTCTCCCGAGCAGCTCTCCTGCAGGCGTCTCATTCCCCCCACCTCCGTGTCTGTCCAGAGGATGTCATTACAAGGAGTACACTTGTTATGGTTTTTTCCTCCCATCCAGGAAGACAATATTTTGGGGGTCTGATTTGACTTTGTGTTGCAAAACTGCTTAGAAATATTGCCGGCTCCCGAAGGCTGCTTTACAGGATGTCTTATGGGAAATACAGAATTTTCCTCTGAGTTTATGGGAGCTCGTTCATTCATTCCCCCTGTCCCCAAAGCACCTCAAAGTATCTCAGCAAGCATCTGAAAATACCCTAGAAGGCACTGCAACTCGGACTAGGAATGCTAGCATGCGGGAGGTCGAAGCGAGCGATAGGAATTCCATTTGGGAAAGCAGCGCACAACTACAAATGAGCTAAACATGAATATGCACGCCACGGATCTGGATTCAACGAACTGAGCGTGCAACAAAAGATGCAGCGCAACCAATTTCACTGCAAAGAAAGCGAAAGCCCCGATACTCTCCCTGCTGTTGTCAGCTCCACCAGCTGAGCTGCTAAACTCTCCCCTTGTACTGCCATGGTCCCCTTGTCTCCGCACAGATGTTCCTCACTCAGCAAATGAGATTTGGAGATGAGGAACTTGGGGCGCTCATACATGGCGTCGGGTTTCTCTAGCTAAAGATATTCCCTAGGTTTAATTCACTCTCGCACCGCATCACGACAAGCGATGTTGCGTTTACAGTACACGTTTAAGACTCATAATAAGTCAATAAGCTATTACTGGAGCACACGTGCAGACGGGAACGGGGCTTATATACAGGCTGACCTACAGGTCTCCGCAAACAGCACTTGGTTCTGCTGTTGATCGGATCGCTGCCCTCCAGCATCCATAGGCTCTGTCGGGAATTCATTTACTTGCAATTAATTATTCAGGCAGGAGATGCCTATTCGTTGCACCCAGTTCTAGGCAGGGTGGGTACTCCGGCAAACGGGAGAGAAACGGCAGGATCCCAAGCAGGGGTGGGTCTCATGTCCACGGATGCTCATTTCAGTGAAGACCTCTTGTTTCAGAGATTGCAATTCCGTAGACCAGAGCTAGCTGGAGTCCTAGAAATACGCTCCCGCTCCTTGGTCAAGAATGGTTCATTAGGAGAGTATTCGGGCCTGCCGCAGGACCCGTCTCTTCCTTTTAATTGCTTTGCAGGAACGGGGGGACTTTAAGGCAGGTCATGGGGCAGTACAGTGCTGGGGAACTTGGTCTTTGGTATTACCAAGCTACCAGGTTCTAGGAATAATTGAAAGGAGACTATTTATGTAAGTATATCGAGGAGCCTATCAACTGTGCTCAGGCCCAGGGCTACCAGAGTATTTTTTTTTTTTAACTGATATAACCTCTTCTCCTGGTTCTCCGAGTCCCAGCAAAGCCCTTGTGTATATTCGGCAGAAGCAGAGATCAGTCCACATGCCAGCAGCGAGTGACCAGAAAATATCCAATTCCTGCTTCAGGCTTTCCGGCACCCCTCTTACGCTTTTAAAAGGCATATTTAAACATCACAAGACAACTGCTCCAGGGTGCAAGCAACGTGACTGCATAGGACTCCAGGCAAGAACAACTGATCTTGCAGATACCACCGCCACTGCTCTGACTCTCGCACCTCTCCAGGGTGGGATGAGGGGTCTGCCGTGCGCACATCCAGACAGGGGTTAGCAAAGAGAAAAAGCCAGCAACTTGGTTGGGTTTTTGGTGCGCTAGACCCGCAGTTTTGCAAGTGATATCCAACAAAAAGGTGGCATCACTATTTAATGAGGAAGAGCCCCAAGCTTTTAAATGTTGACAGTAGTTTAGAAATAAAATTAAAAATTTATTTCTCAAAAGCCATTGCTGGAGAAGGAAAATCAAGATAAATGGTTCCAAGGTCTTGCGGCTTGTGAATTTGGAGACGTCCCCAGTCACGTCTGATTCATAATATAGATAATGTAATTTTCAATCATGCAAGAAGCAAGGTCTGTTTGACAAGATCTTCCACTAGACCGACTCTCTATTTGGGAAAGATGTTGGACAAACTTTCAGACACACGGTGCCCTTCCTCAGCTAGACAGGCACGGTCCCTTGAGGACAACGCTCTGCTTCCTTAGCTTATATAACCGAGCAGATGCAGTCTGGCCTCACATGAAGGCACAAATGAAGTTACCGTGAAATCTGGCTGCTTCTTTTACGCTAACTTTCCATGCTAAGCAGGACATTTTGGCATCGGCCACTTTGCAGTAGGGTCACAGGTCTTATTGTCGCCGTGACGGGCTGGGGAATCTGCAAGAAGCACGGCTTTTTTGGGCTATCATTTACCGGGCCAACAGTATATAGTTGGGAAAAAGGTGTAAACACTCACATCACTTTTGAAAACAGGGCTTTGCCCTGGCAAGGCTGAACAGAGCACTTCCAAAACACCATTACGTACACGAGTGTGGACCCCGTTCCCCCCTACCCGTGCGGAGGGCGGCTGATTGAATATACTCGTAGGGATATACCCACCCAGCTAGCGACGGTGTGGCCAGTCCAGACTCCAAGGTGGATGCCTGCGCGTTGTGAGCAAGTCGAGCCCATCTCGCACCTCAATTTGCCTCTCCTGACACCTTTAGCGTTGAATCACATCTGACAAAACTGCGTCCAGGTTCTGACCGAAAGGACTACCTCGCCGTGAAAAGGCTGGATGTTTCCTAAGGGGCAGGGATTCAGTCCTCAAAGGCCATGTCCCTGGTCCCCCACGCACTCACTGTGGCTTTTGCCCCCTCGCTTTTGATGTCACGCTGGCGTTTGGGAAGGATTTCCCCCTCGGCGCTGGAGCTGGCACCAGCGAGATGACTGACAGCGGCTGCAATTGCCTTTGCCAGCAAAGCCCCTCATTAAAACTGGAGGAACAGCGCTAACGAGCGCCTCTCCCTCTCTTCTATTACGCTCCCTCACATCAGTCTGCATTGCAGGCTGACACCGGAAAGGAGCATGCCCTTTGGTAAACCTCCCGATGTGAATTAAAGGGATGCCGTGCACCTCGCCAGAAGTGGCCAATTGTTAAGCGCTCAGAGGGAAGATCAACGGGTTTTCAATGAAGAGGTACAATAAGAGCGCACAAAACTCTGCTTGGCGCCAGGCACTGATTCCGCAGACCTGACTTGTAAGCAAGCCCAGCGAGTGGGGAATCCGTCTCAAAGGGAAGGTCTTGGATTCGGGCTCACGAAGTCTGGGTTCAGGTCCCAAGATACTTGTACGACCTGGCGCTGGTCCCTGCATCTCTCCGGGCCTCCCTTTCCTTTCTCTGGTGCGTGGATAACGATGTCTGCCGCTATGCGCCAAATGGATGTGGATGATAACATACCCTGTCTCCTCTTGCTTAGGAACTGGAGACCACTGCTGGCCAGCATAGTCTGAATGCCAGATTGCCAAAGCCCATTCCCTTGAATCGAGCAGTAGGCAAAGGAGGGAGCATGTCCTTTCTGCAAGGACCCTTATTTTTATGTCGGAGATCTTTGCTCCTCAAGGTGCTCAGAAGAGCTGCGCCATTGCAGGGACACTAGGAACGTCCCTCGGTTCGTGTGCATCGCGAGCAGGGATCACGCGGTTCCAGGTTTAAACACAACCTGAAGAGCTACTTGCAATATTCAAGGTAGTAACATTCAGAGAAAACCCATTATCCATTTTAAGCCTATCAATAAATGCAGCACTACCCATTCTCTTCGGATGGACACGTCATTGCGTGTTGCCAAGAATAAAAGCAAGCTGTCCCCCTGCTTAATTAATGATTCAAGGGTACAAATATATCTTAACCCACAGAGTAAACCAGAGAGCTGCATTATTAATGCATGACCGCCGCTTAAAGAGGTATTTTTTTTAATAAGCAGCAGGATTTATTTAGACTTTCCTTTCCCACTGGAATTAAATCACGTTACAAGTGATGCATTGCAAACCGGGGGGGTTACCTGGAGTTTTGTGCTGAGGCTACGTTCGCTGAGCTTGCTGAGCAAGCGTTTTCAGGACGCCGCGTGTAAAAGCAAGCCGAATCTCACCTTCGTGACCGCTCGTCCTCGGTGACTAATTCTGGTTTCATTTACAACGTTTTCAATGAATTTCTTCTCGTGCGGGGCACATCATAAAGGCATAATGAAGAAAAACATCTTTCACGTGAGATATAAAAACCACTTTGGTAAAGAAGGGAAAGAGCTTGAAGAAACGTTGGGTCTCTACTTTGAGACGTTCCCAAGGAAAGAATTATCTGCCGAAGTTTTCATTGCAGTGAAACACGGGGACGCTGGCTGCGAATGAAAGCCGCTCCCTCCTATTTCAGAACAGTGCGTCAAGCTCCTAAAACGTGCAATTAAAGTTGAACTAAGAGGAATTGTGCTTTTTTTGGCAGAATTACACGTCTCCGTGAATGTAGTTATTCTTACAAAGCCCCGTCGAGTATGGGGAAAAGTTTTATCACTCCCCCCATCCCATTTAAGGCAGGGGGAAATGAGGTCGTGGGCTCAAAGCATCCTGCCCATGCTCACACTTGAATCCACGTCAAAGCAGCTTCCCCACTGCCTTAGTTATAGGGAAGTCTTGCTTTTGCCTTTCACTACCAGTTCCAAAGAAATTCAGCCAACTTGCCTTATGGTTGGTACTAGTGAGCTATCAGGAGGAATGCACTAGTTTTTCTGGTTTCAGAGGAGAGCCATCAAGAAATCCGAATTTGCACACAAGCTTATTCAATCCCCAAAAAAGCCTGCTTGTTCTGGGACTCTTTCTGTGCATTTATTTCTAGTGCCACATCAGCATTGCTTTTTTATGCTGTAACAGGTGCTTTCCCCTGGCTGACGCCAGGGCTGCATTGCTTAGCGATCTTATTGCAAGGCTCCTGAATCCCAGGATAAGCTCCAGGGGGAGAAACTATCAGGAATTAAGGGGCTGTTTACTCTAGAGAGGAATGAAAACCGATGGCTAGAAGTTGAAGCCAGACAAATTAAAATGAAAATTATGCCTAATTTCTAAAATGGATGAATGATTAACCCCCGGATGAAGGGAACTGGTAGGCTTCCCATCTCTTGTCGTCTTCGGCCCAAGACGGGCCGTCTTTCAGCCAGCACTCATTTAAAGCAGCGCAAGTGATGGGCTCAGCGCAAGGGCAATAACCAGATGAAACGGCGACCTGTGCTATGCAGGGGACTTTGAGCTACATGGATCCACTTCAGTGTGGGGCAGCAAGTTTGGCTTGGCTCTTCTCCAGGCTGCCTTGTCCTAAATCCCATCCCGACGCCATCCCTCTCTATGAGGTTTTTACGACACTAACTGAGCGCTCACGCAGCCAGGCAAACTGTCCTACCGAGCAACTGGCTTCTTGCCCTTTACTTCTCCGGGAACGCTGCTGAGACGCGCTATTTACAAGTATTCAGGCGCTGCCCGAGTGCCACCGCAGGAATTCAGAGCCAGAAGTTATAATGGTCATTTTCTGTACACCCCCCACCCCCGAAAATGGAGTTTACACTGTGCACAGAAACCTCTATTTATTGCAGTGTGAATAGCCTTTTATATTCATAATGTATTTTCATCTGTCTTTGAGTTTCACCAAAAAAGTCTGTTTAAGGAAGGACTATTACTGAAAATGCACTCCCGCCCCTGACATCTCCCTGTGCGTCTGAACTGCTGCAGTCTTTCTCCTGGTTTCCTTGCAGATTCCCAGCCCAATACTTCCACTCCATAAAGTTCCTAGAAAGTTGAAGAGAATATGAAATGAATGCAGTACCTAAGCCTACCCCATAGCTGACATTTTTGGACAGTTGATCCTCTACCTGCCAGACAAACGCCGTCTCTAAGCACCGCTTAGTACAGCTCGAGTCGCAGACCGACAGAAAAATTACTTCACCAAAATGCAGCATGTCATCCAGGTGAACTCCCTCACCCGAATGATAAAAGCAGTGTTTTATAACTGTTTCAATGGTAATAATTATCTTCCACCTCCCATTTATATACCGCCCTGTATCCTGGCAGGGCCCAGAGCATGCTCTGAACACAGGTACCTGGCACTCAGCATCGAAATGCAGCAAAGGGAAAGCTGAGCGGCTGTTCAAGGCTCAGTCCAAGTTAAGGCGGCCCCAAGGCTACATCTGTGGTTTGGGTATGACCAATGGATTTAGGTGAATTTACACTAGATGAGGCTCTGGTGCCTGTATCTAACCGGGACAGCAGGGTACATTAAGGATGGGAGAATTGAAAATCACCCTCTGGAAAACTGGCCAGCTTGCCCTGCCAATTGGATTTGTTCAGCGAGAGGCTGCTTTTACTGGAGTCACGCATTTTACTGATGGGAAAAGTAAGACACTGAGGACATGTCTACATGTGCATTTAAATGCACCCAAATTTAATGCACATTAGCTTAATGTGTATTAAGCGGGTCTAGGCAGCCGTCTACACATGCAGGTGTTAAAGTGCGTTAACGCTGCGTGCAGACTGATGTCGGCCTAAAGTTAGTCCCAAGCCAGTCCACACGCACAGCATTAATGTGCTTTAACATGTGTACATGTGAATTAATGCACTTTAACTATTCACACCTAAGTTTGATCCCTGTGGGCATTTTTACACGTGTCAGCGCTGCAGCGTCAGGTGCTTTGAAAAGCACCCGGCGCTGCACCACGGCGTCGTCTAAGCAGCAAAATTAGCATCAGCGCTGAGGAAACGGCAGCAGTGCGTTTTTAAACCAAATCACGTTGGAGGTGCTTCAGCTCAAAAAAGTGCACCACCACCATTTTCTGTTCCCCGGCGCATGGCGGGACAAAAAAGAATGTGTATAAATGCCCTGTATTTGCAGGGATCACATTTCAGTGGGAACAGCCTAAGGTTGCCATTTTTAATGTGCATCAAGGGCATGCACGTGTAGACACGTGCCCTTAATGTGCATTAGAGCGGCACTTGTAGACACATGCCGAGAGACCAAGGTCTCGGCACAAAGGGATGATCTCAGCAGCAGAGCTGGGAATTCAGAGCCCCGTGCTGTGAGTACTCCAGCACCAGACTGAGCCCTGGACAGGGTAGTGTATGTGGCAGAACCCATTCAGCAACTGCCGCACTGTGAACTCGCCAGTGTTGCGAAGGGGGACCTAACCCACCTGGCCTGCGCAGCTTCAGCGACTCCACTCCAGGTGCAATTCATTGCTATGCAGAGAGCCAGCACAAGATGTACGCACCACTTGAATTCCCTATGGTTTTTAAGTGGCATTGAAGTGGTCCATCAAACTGATGCAAGCCCCTTAGCCCCAGGGGATGTGACCCACAGCTCGCAGGACCAGGCTGGTGGATCAGTCCAGACAAATGCCTGGTCTCCCGCAGGGTCTCAGGTGAATATGGCATATGAGCAGAGGCCACATGAAGACAACCATGTAAAAACAGGCTGAGCACTTGCAACGAACTGTATTTTGTCAAGAGATAATGCACGGTGCGGTGTTAATGAGGCAGACACCAGCTGTAAATGCCCTTTGAATGATGCATGTGAGCACACAAAGCCCAGCCTGGGATATTTTACTACCAGTCTAAAACATATTTTCCCTTAAAGTTTGCTTGTAATTGATATTTAAAAAATATTCTGTGCCTTATGAAGCTTATCTGCCTCCTTTATGAATAAAAAAAAATAAAATA
Source organism: Caiman crocodilus (assembly GCA_030014935.1). Taxonomy (NCBI): domain Eukaryota; kingdom Metazoa; phylum Chordata; order Crocodylia; family Alligatoridae; genus Caiman; species Caiman crocodilus. The sequence continues at coordinate 287,974 of JAGPOW010002401.1, read as the reverse complement.
CACAGCCGAAAGATGTTAAAAATAGAATAATCTCCAACCTCAGCGATGCTGTGCGCATGCAAATTGAGTTGTCACACACAGAGATGTAAAAAAATTGGTACAGGCTTTGTGTCGAATGTGTTTATTGAGAAAGCTTTCCTCTTCTCTGTTAAGCGAGGGCCCATGCAACTTGTGTAAGTTCTCGAGCCCGTTCCTGCAGGCGCTAGGTGCTGTTTACCAGCCAAGGAAAAACACCGGCCATTCTTTTTCACTACCCTGATTATATGCGGGCAATTATTCACTTGGGTAAGAAAGCGCTCGCAACTCTATCTGCTGCTCAGCACATCTGCTAGGGAGGACTGAGCCATGACATCAAAAAGCATTCGTTGCCTCCTTTGTGATGCACAGCGTTCGCACTTCAAATTAGGCAGGCTCGTAGCTGTTTTTCTGGTTGCACTTAAAATTCTTCCAATCTGTGCTCCCTTTTTTTAGAAACTGCTCTGAACCGCTGGTCAATCGGGTTCAGTGCCCTGACTCGACACGCGGCCGGCGTTGGCTGCTCGTGGACAAATGTTACAAGCACACTCTTTATTCCATCATCTAACAATACCGAATAGAAATGAGCCCAGGACAGACCCCTGCCAGATGCGATTTGAGAGTTGCTGCCCGGCTGAGAGAGGACTATTGATATGTCGTCTTAAAAGACCAATTTTCCAATCACTTTTGCAGGTCTTACAGCGATTACATCCAGACCACATTTCTCTGGCTTGCTTATAGCACTGTTGTGCGGGACAGCATTAAAAGCTCGGCTAGATATTTGAAGTATATCTACTGCCTTCTCCTTATCCGCTAGGACATTTAGCCTGTCAAAAGAGGTAATCAAATAACATAGGGCTGGAGAAAAATGTAATGAATCTTTCTGCCCTAGGTCTCACTGCATGCATAATCCCCCTTCTCCCCGCACCCAGCATCCCTGGAGAAAGGATGGGCGAGGAAAGGAGCGGCACATGACAGATGCGAGCCCTGCCACTTAATGCGTGGCTGGAAGGCACTCGGATATTATGGTGATGTAGGCAGTGCACGAGCCAGCTCCGAAAAGAACTGTAAATAGATACAGATTGATTTTACATTCAGATCATACGCCCTCCCGCTCAAAATCACAGCGTTGTCAACTCTCGCAACTGCATTTCACATCTTACACGGAGTAGGCATATGCATGTCTCGGGCCCGGGCGTTATTTCAGTCTTTTTAACAATGAAGTAAAAATTTGCCTGTAGACAACTGGAAAATGCGACACCCTTCCCCCACGCCACCCCTTTCATCCATTTGAATGTTTTGGTTCTGGTGAATCTTACCAAAACTTATAACCGCTTCGGATTTGACCCATTGCTTTTATCTAGCTAGCTGCAAACGAAGGCTTTTGTCCTACACTTGTTGGACAATTGGTCCGGAGAGCCTCGGTGGGCCCGTATTTGCAAACTCAGTTCTGTTTGAGCGATTTTCATTTTTTTTTTTTTTTAAAAAGCCCTATTCTTAATAAAAATGCATTTTCTCCTGAATCTGTAGTTTGCAGGTTAAATTGAGACTGAGGTTGAAGCAATTTCCCTTCCGTTAGTCATGGAAAGAAAAGAAATACATTACTTTTTCATTACTGCACAGCCTGACTTTTCCCCTGTAGACGTTTCTTCCCCTTTAACATCAAAGGAAGTGACCTTGTAGCCCTGATCTAATCCAGGCACAGGACTGACATATAAATGAGAGGTTCTGCAGTCAAGGAACATTTGCTCAGTAATTGATGTTGCTCCCTGTTTCATGCAAAAAAGAGATGGGTGTTTATCTCCTGACAACTCAGTGATGAGCTGAGCTTGAGAAAGGAGATCCGGAAGCTTTTACGGCAGTGGTTTGCAGTCTTTTTTCATTTGCAGACCCCTAAAACATTTTGAATGGACATGTGGGTATTCACATGCTTTTGATTGATTGTGGCCGTCTTTAGCGGACCTCTTACGCACCGTCGGCGGACCCCCAGAGGTCTACAGACCACAGGCTGAAAACCAGTTTTATAATAAATCACGGAGCCTAGCATCCCACAGCTGGCCTTTTCAGTATTTCTTTGATGTTTCCATAGAGCTGACCCATCAAGACACTGGATATCAAAACAGGGGGAAACAGCAATACGTTTGCCTAATAACTCCGTCAAATAAATAGTATCAGTGTCCAAGGCTAACAGGTTCCCTTCTCGGCTGAGATCTGCAGCTGTGTATTAGAGCCCGTCTCAGAGACTTGGTGTGATGTTCAGGAATCACTCAGAGCCGCAGAGCTTCGTTAAGTCTCCACGACCAGCGCTGCTTAACACGAGCCACTGCCCGGCAAAGCAACCCATCCCAAGCAGCCCATGCCAGAGGCTCTGAAACGGTTAGTTCACCACACGTGGGTCTTGAACTGGCCTCCCTCTCTCGACAGGACTGAATTGCACTCAGTGCAAATAAACCAGTGATTCAAAACAGGGTGCCGTGGCACCCCGGGGTGCTTTGAGCTCCTTTCACAGGTGCCACACAGCGCCGGTACCGTTAGCAGTGTGCAAACATAGTTCACAAGACAAACCCAGAGTTTGCAAATAGGAATCCCTCGTGTCGAAACCATTCCGACCTGCTGTGACCCAAGCTCTTTGCAACGGGAGAACTGCTTTATTATTTTTCTGTAGTGAAGAATCAAGAAGAAAAAAAGAAGAAGAAGAGTGAAAAATAAGAGCTGGCATTTTGCGGGGGGTGCCTCAACTCCAAAAAGGGCAAGAACCACTGGAATAAGTTTTGCAAATCAGCAACGTGCTTCCATCCCAAGGAACAACAGATCCGGTCTCAAAGTCTATGGGCCAAGTGCTCGGTGGGTGTCAACCTGACCCGGTCCAATGTCTGACAGTGGAGAAGCCCCAGGAGACTGCAGAACGTCCCCTGCCTCCTGGCCTGGAAAATGCAGGGAGGCGCAGAGCCCTGCCTGCTTCCCCGCCACCAACCGAGCACTGCACTTCTGTCGTGTTCAAGAGTGCTGTCGCTTTATAGCGCTATAAAAAAGGTTCAAGATTACAGTAGTGTAAAATGTGCACGGAGCACTTCTGTACAAGCCCTCACTGACTTCAATGGACATACATCAGTTTAAACAAACGGAAGGGCTCTCTTCATGTTTTATGTACTGATCAAAACTCAACCCTGGATTTCTTCTTCTAAGAGCTCTGGCAGTAGGTCCAAAGACAACGTTTTGAATTGAACAGTCCCCTTAGGCGGAAACGTCTGCAGTGGGCTCCCCTCCTGGGCAAGATTCACTCCGGTACAGAAGGGCGATCGCCACTCCAACACGGCTAAGTGCAGCAGGCAGGATTATTCTGAGCATGCACGCTTCTGGCTCCAGGTGCTTCTAATGCCAATATGTTGTTACCAGTGGGCATGTCTACACAAAACACTAACTGTCCAGTAGCTCGTTACTACCGCACAGTCCTGTCCCGTGCAGCACGAACCATGATACGACACAACCGCGCAGTAGCCCGATTTAAGAGCGCTCCAAACTCCCCAAAGTGTGCCGAGCCAGAGCGGTTTGCTGTTTTCTGTGTCCCTCGCTGCCCCACCGCTCCTTACAATCTGTAACCTAAAACTTTGTTCATTCTGCCAGCATTGCTCTAGATGCCGGGTTCCTCTTACAACATTGATTTTCTCAGCAGTGTTATTCCAAACACCTTCTTACTCAGCTCCACACACTGCTCCATCTCTATAAATAAACTCTTCTCCTGTTTTATGGGCTCATTAGCAAGGTTAGATTTTGGTGGGGGGTGGAGGGAGATGGAGCGAATCTGGATCATTTGTTAAAAGGGCCTTTTCCTTGCTGTGGCAATTTTCTTTAGGCACTCTTGGAGGCTGCAAAGCTACAGCTATAATTTTGCATGCGTTGCAGACAGAGCAAGAAGAATGAGCGAGCTCGTGTGTATGATGGGCTCACTTCCATTCTGATGAGATATGATCTTGCAACCACGTCATGCCCTTGATTCGCTCCATGGAAGCTCTGAAAAGGACTGGCGAGTTGAAACGTGCCAATTACTTCGTGGGCTACGACAAGCGTTTTGTTGGGTTTTTAAAACCACCATGTCAGATTAGTTAGTTAGAAGAAGGGAACGTACTTTAAAGTTATATAATCTGACATCAATTTGCTAAAATAGCCGAGTGACCTCCTGGCAGCCTCCTTCCTGATGAAGAAAAGGAGGAGCAACTTTGGAAACGGGCTCACCAATCTAGTGACAAGGGCATTGAGCTAGGTTCACCCACGGGGTGAAGAGCAAAGCCCTGGAGTAAGGGGGGAAGCAGGGGATCTGGGGGAAAGCACACGTTGGAGGTGGCAACAGGGGAGGCCTTCTCATTCTTCCTGAGAAAGCAGGGCAGTCAGCTCAGGTGCCCGTACATGAACGCACGGAGCATGGGAAAGGAGCAGGAAGAATGGGAAGCCCTCGCGGTCGTAACAGAGACTTGGTGGGGTAACTCGCAGGACTGGAGCAGTGTCATGGATGGGTACGAACTGTTGGGGGCAACTAGGGGCTGTGCTTTGCTTGACTTGCTGCTCACAGAAAGGGAAAACCTGGTGGGGAATGCTGTACTGGACGGCAACTTGGGCAGCGGCGACCCCGAGACGACTGAGTCCAGGATCCTGAGGCTGGGAAGGAAGAAGAGCAGCAGTGTAAGGACTTCAGAAAAGCAGACTTGGACTCCCTCAGAGAGCCGGCGGGCAGGACCCCGGCGGAGGAGAGGAGTCTAGGAGAGCTGGTTGTATTTTAAAGAGCCCTTCCTAAGGCCCAGGAAAGAACCGTCCCTACAGGCAGGATGATTAGCAAGACCAGCTTGGCTTAGCAGTGGACTCCTCTGTGAGCTAAAATGCAACAAGGAAGCTTATGAGTGGAAACTTGGGCAAACAACTAGGGAGGAGTATAGGAGTATCACTTGGGTATGCAGGGGTGAAATCAGGAGGGCCAAAGCGCAACCGGAGTTACAGCTAGCAAGAGGCTTGTAGAAACCCTTCTTGCTCCCCTTCGTGTATGCCAGCAACAAGAGGAAGATCAGGGCGAGCGCGGGTGCCACGCTGAACGGGGGAGGCAACCTAGTGACAGGTGACGTACTCAATGCCTTCACCGCTGTTTTCGCCAGCCAGGTCGGCTCCCAGACCGCTGCGTCTGCAGCACAGGTTGTGGGGAGGCGAGCAGCTAGCAGTGGCCAAAGCACAGTTCGGGGCTATTTAGAAAAGTTGGATGTGTACGAGTCCCTGGGCTCGATGAGATGCACTCGATGGCGCTGAGGGAGTTGGCCGATGTGACTGCAGAGCCACTGGTCATTCTCTTCGAAAACCCGTGGTGAGCAGGAGAGGTCCCGGATGCTTGGGAAAAGGGCAAATCTAGTGCCCGTCTTTAAGAAAAGGAAGGCGGAGGATCCAGGGAACCACAGGCCAGTCAGCCTCACCTCAGTCCCTGCAAAAAAATAAAAATAAAAACAAAAAGTCCTGGGGCAGGTCCTCAAGGACTCCAATTCTCAGCACTTAGAGAAGGTGGCGATTAGGACAGGTCGGCATGGACTCACCAGGGGCAAGTCAGGCCTGGCCAACCCGATTGCCTTCTATGATATGATGGCTGGCTCTGTGGATGCAGGGAGAGCAGTGGACATGATCTACCTTGACTTTAGCACGGCTTTCGATAGAATCTCACAACTTTTTGCAAGCAAGTTAGGGATGTATGGCTCGGATGAATGGCCTGTAAGGTGGACAGAAAATTGGCTGGATGATCGGGCTCGAACAGTAGTAATCAATGGCTTGATGTCTAGTTGGCAGCCAGTCTCAAGGGGAGTGCCCCGGGGTTCAGCTGTGTTCAATACGCTCCTCACCAACCTAGCAGATGGGAGCTTGCAGAGGACCAAGCTTGCAGAGGACGCCAAGCGGAGGCGAGTAGTCGATATCCTGGAGGGTAGTGCTAGGATTCAGAGACACCTGAAATTGGGGGATTGGACCGAAAAGAAATCTCCCGAGGTTCAATAAGGAGAAGTGCAAAGTTCTGCACTTGGGCCAAACAACTCTTTGCATCGCTACAGGTTGGGGACCAACTGGCGATGCAGCAGCTGTGCAGAACAGGGCCTGGGGGTTACAGTGATCAATAAGATAAAGAGGAGCCAATAATGTGCCCTTGTGATGAAGACATTTAACAGTATACTGGACTACATTCGCAGGAGCGGTGCCAGCAGATCGAGGGCAGTGATTCCTCCCCTCTATTTGGCACGGGGAAGGCCACATCTGGAGTGCTGTGTCCAGCTTTGGACGCCTCACTACAGAAAGGATGTGGACAAATAAGAGAGAGTCCAGTGGAGGGCAACAAAAATGGTTCAGGGGTGCAGGGGCTGGGGAGAGACAGAGGGAACTGGGCTTATTTAGCTTGAAGAGGAGACCAAGGGGGATTGAATAGCAGCCTTCAGCTTCCTGCTGGGGTCTGCAAAGAGGCTGGAGCTGGGCTCTTCTCAGTGGGGGCAGATGGCAGGACAAGGAGCAATGGGCTCAAGCTGCAGCAAGGGAAGTTGAGGCTGGATATCAGGAATAACTTTCCCACGAGGAGGGTGGTGAAGCCTGGAACAGGCTACCCAGAGAGGTGGGAGCTCCATCCTTTAAACACCCGGGTATACCAAGCCTTGGCTGGATGATGAAGCTGGGGCTGGTCCTGCTTGGAGCAGGGGGCTGCACTAGATATGACCTCCTGAGCTCCCTTCCAGCCCTAAATTTCTATGATTTTATCAGGGAAGGATATAGGCACCTGGACGCCATGATGATGGGTGCTAGGACGGGAACAACTGTGCGCAAACCAAGAGTCTCTTTGGCCTGGATTCATCTGCCGTCCGCGGTCGCCTGCGGTACCGCTACGAGCTCCTTTGTGATTCCCTTGGTTCCAGTGCTTGGCACGCGTTTTAGATACTGGCAAGTACATTATATTGCTGTCTCCACTAAAGCTGGGCAAAAGAAAAAATCTCTTCATAAGCAAAATTTGTAAACAAACCACATCTTCACCTTTGCAAACTTGTAAAATGAAAAATCAATACCTTTTTATGGCGCTGTTTACCACTGACCCACAGGATGAACCCACGTAAAGAAGGATGGTCTTTTCCCTTGTATTACTTCTGTAGACAGGCACCGAGATACCGTCTCTGCTGACACACGCCTACCAGCTGCCTTCAGTTTCTTCCCCCATGCTTTCCTTCCTGAACCTTGACCTGGTCCAGCATGCTCCCAGCTTCCCCCTTGGTGTACCACGTCCTTCCCATAATGCCTTAGTTTGTAACCTACACTCAAAACCTATCTGGATCTTCAAGCACCTAAATGTCATTGTGAATCTAGCTCTACAGCTAAGTTAGTGTAACATACAGAGTGGAAAAGCACTTAACGGAAGTGTAGGGGAAGATGAGAGGTAAAAAAGTTCACTGCCTCCTGGAAGTTAAAGGAAACTCTTCTGAACTCATTACACCCATGCACTCACTCCCACCTTTTGATGAGTTAACCTACAGCATTCTGTGCAGTGCATCCCCTTGCTTGTGCACTTGCCTGGAAAGGACCCACCAGGATGCCGCGCTACATTGATGAGCTATTCAGGTCTCTGCTGACTCTGCACACCTAGCATTTGTTGTCTCGGAGGAGGAGGTGTGTAGAACACGTGCTTCCCGGTAAAGAGGGATCCGAGCTTGCTCCATGAATATGTTTAGTGGTGTTTTAAGCTTATTAAGCTAATCCTATTTCCATTACTCTGTGCTAGCAAACACGGCCATTATCATTTGTTAATAACTTGAGGGTTTCATTATATGCTAATAGAAATTTAGCAGAAGCTATAGGATTCAATTGGATTTTCACAGTGAGTTCTTCTTTCATCACAAGTGGTTAGGAAAGCATTGACTGCCCCTCGGGGCAAAGATGCACCCGCCGGGCAGGGCCTGATGGCGGGGACTGGAGGCTGCGTGCCTGGCCAGGATGTGTGGGGAAGGCTAGGCTGCACTTCCTGCAGAGTGAGACCCTTCTTCCAAACCTTCTCAGAAACAAACGGCTTCTGAACTGCTCCCCTGAGAAAACCCCAGGGGCAGACCCTTCCCTGTGGACGTAGCCGAAGCCATTCCCCTCTAGGTAAATGCCAGGCAGCCTGACTTCTTCCTAACCCGTTGCCCTGCAAAGTGAACGTTGCCCCATCCGCTCTCCCCGGGGGGCTCCTCCCTGCTCGATGTGCATTACGGGACCTGTGAGGAAACCACAAGGAAAGCTGACCACAATGGTCTTTTGCCAGCTACACCTGGTGGAAAGGCTGCAGCCTTTCCAGATTCAGACATGGCCACCATCACCCCTGCTTCTGCAGCCTCAAGGCTACACTGCGGCAAGCCCTTGAGTGTACTTTATTTGGAGCTGCCCTGGAGCACCGTCCAGGAGCTGCCAGTAGCGATGGGGTGGGGTTGTCACCCCCAGGAGCGCTTGACTCAGGTATGCCAGAGAGTCTGCATGGACTTCCTATAGCTTTTTAGGCACAATTCAAGGTGCTGGGCTTGACTTAAAGCCCTGTGTGGCCTGGGTCCTATCTGCCTACAGGACTGCCTCCTCCCTTATGTTCTAGCATGACTCCTTGGGTCCGCCAGGAGTCCTGCAAGTCCCATCTTGGCCTTTTTGAGGAGGGAAGCACAGAAACCAGCTAGATAGTTACAGACCCAGCATCAGCATACCATGCAACGAGGCTGGGCCTGGCTCCGCAATGACCTTGCAGCAACCTAGTAGGTCATTAACAGTCCTGTAGAAATCCTCCAAGCACGTGACATCTGACTAGAAGCCCTTCTGTGCGGCAGTCCCAGAAAGGTTTCCTGTATGACAAACATACGCCTTCCTTTTGGTCCGTTGCTGTCGCCACGGGAATAGCATAGGGTTTTTCAGTCCCCCTTGCAAGGGAGATGTTACTGTATGACGTCTCTTCCCCAAAGCAGCTTGTTTCGCTATGCTTTTTTGCAGGCCATGTGCGGCAGTATGTTCGTCTCCCTGTGAATGCTCCTTGTGCTTTACATAAGTTGCTATTACTGAACATCATACACATGACTTAAGCTGCAGTTATTAGACTGAAATACGAAATGATCGTAGCTGTAATGATAAAAGAGAGAAGAAAAAATATCCCTGGGGCATCGCAGAATCACACGGAAGTAAAGCTTTACAAGTCCTCATTTTTCATCGCCCTGCAAATTAATACCCATAATTAGGCTTAAAGCAGGTGGGGGGAGGAGAATCTATTTTTCATTGTGTAATTCATTCTCTCCCTCCCTTAGTATTAGATCTTTTCCTTGATCAAGTTCCTTTCATAGTCTTTAAACTACAATGAACAGCCTCTGGAAGACAGACCCGTTAACAGTCCCTGGATGAATGGCCTGGACACCCCGATCAATCATCTCTTATCAACTGAAAAAGCAATATAAAAACTGTCCAGGGTCAAACTGTACATGAGTTTACATAAACCTTCCCCGAGTTCTCAGCTAAAGACAGTGTGCTGATTAATGCCACCACAAAGCGGGAAGGGATCCTGTCAAAGAAGAATATGCAAGGGGCCCAACTCATTTACACCAACGCCCCTTTACATCCTTCAGCAGGGTATAAGGACCTAAATGCAGATGTATGTTTCATAGTTTCATAGTAACTAGGGTCAGAAGGGGCCTAGAGCAGGCCATCTAGTCTGACCCCCTGCCAATGGCAGGAAACAAGTGCTGGGG
>JAGPOW010002401.1:232314-271233 GCA_030014935.1 Caiman crocodilus | reverse complement strand
AGAAAATGAAACGAAATCTCTAACCGAACTGCCAAAAAACTCAAAGCAAGGAGGGCATCCGAGAATGGAAGTTAATGCAACTCGAGACTTAAAAAGAATGGAAGATGAAATAAGTTTAAGAAATGGCCCCGGCGTTTCACTTGGTAGCAACTTCCAATGAGGAAAACAAGCTAATCTTTGGCATCTTACCTTGCACAACAGATCAGCATCACCTCTGAACGCGAGCTGTGGAGTTATCTACCTGCCCAGGGTCTCTCAGAGCCCTGGCCAATGAAGTATGCGAACGCCTCACACGCGTGAACGATTCTCTTCTGGCTTTCACTGCTTTTACCTTGTCGAGCTCACAGTCCGGGAGGAAGGGAGCCATACTCCTCCCCGCCGCGTCATAGACGGGAGGTTGAGATTGAGAGAGATTATTGCTCCGATTCCACTTTCTTACATCCTGTGCAACCAGGAACCTGCTCATGCTTAGAGCTGTGCAAACGCTCAAGTGACTTGCCAGGTAGGGACTACTCGCACGCTCTGAATGAAGCACATCCTTTCGCCTCTTGCAGCAGCGGGATCCGCGACATACTCCAAATCGTGCGGAGAGCTGTGGCGGAGCCAGGCCTCCCGAGTCCTCTTCCAGGGCCTTAACTCTCTAGAACCTTTCATCTTCTCTCTACACCGCTCTCTCTTCTGGGACTTCATTCATCTTGTCGACACCGTGGGAGCTTATCCCCGGAGTTACTCAGCCTGCTCGCAGGACTCCCCCCTGCAGCCCTCGAGCCTCTCTCGAGCTCCATACATCAGGTCCTCCACGCATCCTGCTGCTTAGCTGCGATAACCAAGTCAGAACGAACAAGGCTCCGGCAATTTATCCTTGCTCTGCTCCTCTTTCCAACCTTTCATTCCAACAGTGACACCAGCCGTGCCGTAATACACGCAGTGCTGGCTCTAGTACAGTTTCCATGGCACAAGTGGGATTTTTAATTGTTGTGCATGAAGCGTTAATGAAGCACTGAGAGGAGGGGAAGCTAATAGGTCATGGGAGCCCCAAATCCCTGCCTTGTGCGGGTAGCTAAAGAAATTCTGCTGAAGTGGAATACTGTTTGTAAAACTCGCTTAAATATGCTTATATATTGCTTAATGTTATAAATATTTCTTAAATATACTAATATGCTTATATATTGTTTGAAGACTAATATATGTGCTTGTGAGTCCTCTCTGCTCTCCTCAGGGCAGTATTAGAGAAAACCACAATGCAAAGTAAAACAGATTCTGGTCATTACCATTAATTGAAGCAAATGTTAGACGTCTTTTGCCCAACGACTGGTTTTAGGACTCCAGCTTGCATGATGCGGAGGGTCAGACAGGATTATTATAATGGCCTCTTTGGCTTTAAAACCAGGGACTCCTATACAGTTGGATAGGAAACTGAGATGTAAGTATCTGATGGTACAAGAAAGGAAACACAGCTCCCATTTGAATTCAGAGGAAATCTAGCACTTATCTAATTTGTGATGCAAGCTCAATTAAAAATACCTAATTTAACAGTGTTTAGACTACATTAATATTGCATGGAATATAATGATCCTGTGCTTGCTTTCCTCACAGCAGCCCCAAGAGATAGGGAAATGCTCTTATCCCCATTTCACAGATGGGGAACTGAGGCCCAGAGAGACGAAAAGGCTTGCTCAGGGTTACACAGGGATCCAGCTGGGAACCAAACCCAGGTCAGAGCTTATTCCAGTGACTAAACCACAGGGCATTTTCCTCCTGGGCCGTACACTGACACGCACAATAACAAGGACATTTGTATATAATGTCTTTGACTGAGCTAATCCAGGCTCCTGCTTTGAGCTTTCTTGCATGCATCCACTGTTTTTAACGCTCTAATTAATTTCTTGAGACTCTTCCCCTTTTTCCTGTCCTCCCCCCTGCTTCACTGCCACGGCTGTGGACGATGCATGTCACCTACTTAAAGACGCCAAGGAGGGCACTCTCGAAGGGAACCAACACCTTCCACTTCCTCCCTGCCACCGCTCATTACATCAGGCCCCAGCAAAGAGGGGATTCATATTAACAAGGTATTTAATATTTCATCTCATTAAAATACTTGCACAACCCCACCATCAAGTACCTTCAAACCAATCGTACGTTCAGTGCAATTATTATTCTTTGCATTTGAAGAGGTCAGAATTGCCAGGCTCTACAATGCTCTGAAAGGTGTACGAGACTCCCCAGCTCCTGGGGGGATTTGTTGGCGTCAAGATCTGACAGGCTTTATACTTCCCTTGCACGCTATCGGTAATAGCTCATAGTTACTGCTCTGCGGGGGTGGTACTGGCAGGCAGCTCTTGTATGCTGCTGACATCCCTTCCTGTTAGCATCCATACAGCACACCCCGATGCTCTGAAGACGTGGCCTTTAACTGGCTCCCTCCAGGGAGGTCAAGGAGAAGAGTTAGAAGAATCGCCTTTTCCCAGCCGCGGATATTTTTCTGCAACAAAAGAGAAATCCCAACACCGGTATCTCTCTCCTCCTTTCCCCCTGTGATGAAAACTGTGCTGTGCTAAATTTAACCATGCCTTCTGAGGATGCAGTAACGTGCAAGGATCCTGGACTTAAATTTAACAATTTAGCAAATATGCCACATCCCAAAGTTGACCTGAATTCGCACTGTATATTCAGGTTTGGAGGAGAGGTTGGAGATGGAGAGGTGTCTTCATCTTAAAAGGCTGCAAAAAAAATTCTACCAGGAACTGCATCGTTCTTGGAGACTTTGGGCTTTCTAGATATCCAAGGGAAAATAAATACTGATTACTGTATAACCGTATCCCTGAATATGGGAGCAGAGAAATTACTTCACCAATTAGCCGCTGGACCAACAAGCGGTGTTCCTGTTTTAGATCCAGGCTCAGAATGCAGTACGAACATTATAGGAGGGGCTGGCAATAAAAAGTAGCTGGCTCAAGTGATCATAAATTCATTCAATTTTACTTAAACGGATAAAAAGGATAGTAACCAAGTTTTTTGCTCACAAAAGGGAAGACAGAAATTCAAGCAAGCAATTGTAATGAAATAAACTGCGTTCTGCATAGAAGAGGAGACAAAGATCAGAATTAGATGCGACCTGGCACTGCATTGGTTTACGAAGGGCATTTCTAGGACGTGTCACCCCGGCGGCAGGGGGCTGAACCTCACAGTCCCAGAGGCCTTTTCCAGTCGTGATAGCCAAATAGCCACAGCTGGATGCAGCGCACAGTATTTCTCAGGCACAAATTCAGGAGAACTCTTGAAAGGACAAGCCGTATCACTCATTTTCAGAGGCACAAACGAGGCACAAATCCAAGACGTGACTTAGTGAGGGATGCACAGCGGACACTCGGAGACATCTCCTGACTCCACTCAGGAGGCCTACATCCCTCCTCTCCTGACCCTGACAGTGGGTCAGCAAGATAATAGATCTACAGTATATGCCTAAAAACCCTATATATATACATATATATATATATATATATATGGAAGTTGAAATAAATGTAGTGCTGCAGGTCCATAGGAAGGATCTTCCTGTTGCATAAGAAAACTTGCAATGGTTCTGCCATATGTCACATTATACTGCATATCACCATCATTTGTAATGATCAGTAGTCACGGCTTTGAGCCCGATTTTATATTTGGACTCCATTTCTTCTGGTTTTGAATTCTTTTGTTTTGTTTGTCTCTTGACGCTGAACCCTCCAACTTGTGCAGGGGTCAATGCTAACATATTAGACTTGCTTTTCATTTTGTGAGCTGAAGTGGAGTCATTAGGAAGGGAAAACTACTATGTGGCCTGCATAAAAAAGCCTAAAAAACCCACCGCCAGCACCGCAGATCACTTGACAATCTCAGAGCAGCTTTACCACCGTTAGTAATGTACAACATCTTTTCCACTGAACCCCTTTACAAAGGAGATTATCTGCCACGGTTATCCCCGATAACAGGCCACTTGCCCTGACAACCCAGGGGGGTCCCTGCAGACCTACGGCCTACGCTCCCAACAAGATACTTGTCCTTCTCCTTGTTTTAAACATGTTCTGTCATTCCTGTTGATTGCTCGCAGGGTAGAAGGGGGGCTGTCTGCCTGCGGGGCTCCATGTCTGCCTGAAGCTTCACTTAAAAAACATGCCAAATCCCCAAAAGGTATTTAGAGAGATATGTTATGCCTATTTACAACGAATGTACTGAAAATCAATGATTTTTTGTGATGCAGTCCAACGCCTCCATCAATTTTCTGTATTCACTGGGCTCTGTTATGTGGCTTTTGGTATGAAACTTGAAGAAGGGGGGTCTGAGGAAAAAAATCCATTCGCTTTAGTAAAAGCTGGCTGATAATCAAAAAATCTATTTTAATATTGCACACTAATTATCCTAGATATCACCCTAATTTTTTGCTGAAAAAAATGTTTGGCATTTACAGATTTTCCTATAGGATCAGCAGCGTTAATAAGGGGATATCATTACTTCCTCCATTATATAAACCCATTTCTCTCATCTGTGGCTTGTACATGCTATTTAGAGAGGAGGAACTCATTCTGCAGAGATATTCCCTATCGAGCAGTCCGTGGGTTGACATGGTCAATCCATTCTCTGCAATGATAATGCTTTACTGCTCAGCTCCTCTCATTTCTAATAAAGCATGAGATTTTAGCATTAATCTCTTTATCAAGCAGTCTAGAGGTGGGCCAATTAGGATGGTACTTTTGTTTCACATTAAAGAGGTGATGTCAAGCGCTATCAAGACGACAGGCAACTGTAGATGCCCAAGGTATATCTGAGGGATATAACACAACAGGAACAATTCTCTCTTGCACAAGGGGCCTGGCGTGGTGTTTGTGGCATTGGTGCCAGAGGTGGTTCCCACAAGGGCTTGCATTCGGAAAGTTCTGTCCAGGGCGGAGACTGACATCGAGAACTCCCTCCCTGGAAAGTCTCCAACCGAGCGTTCGGGAAGTCTGACTGCAGTCCCACACGCACGTTCAATGGCATGCTGGTGACCTGCTGCAAAGAAAGAGCAGTGGCTCTTGGAGAAGTGGACTATAGAAAGCAAGAAACCTACTCTTTCTCCCCTGCCTAAATGAATTCGACTCAGTCTGCCGATGAATTTTAGCTGCAGCCCAAACTCTCCACATTACTCCCAGAAAGGTTCATTGAAAGAAAAGTCATGCGCCAGATAGAAGAGAGAGTGTGGAGCTGATAATCAAAGTTCACTTTCCAGTTCACTGAAGAGTTTCCAAATAATTTTATCCCTCCACTATTTATTCAGCTCTAATCCTTGCAAAAGCACCAAGGTAGAAGGCTAAGAACTTACTGAAGGTGTTAAGATAATACCCCAAATATTCAGCAGGTCTCTGTGAGCTCCATACAAGTTAACAGCGCTGCTTTCATTTACTCCCATGCAGGGGCTTGGCCCACAGTTTCTGAAATCCCTCTTAGTCAGGACGTTTCTTATGCTGCTCAGGCCTTTTTTATTCTGCCCACCAAGCCAGGAGAAAAAGCAAAAGCAAACCTGTCTTCTGTTGTTCTGGTCAGTCGTGGACTTGTCCTCTTTCTGAGAGTTTGGATCCTTGCACGCGACACCTCCACCCTACTGCCGGGTGCCCAGCCTCCCACGGGCCAAGCACAGGCATTCTCAACCACTCTCAGCCACGTGCACTCATAGGTGTGCAAACATGATTCACAAGATGAACCTAGAGATGGCAAATATAAATCTATAGTGCTAAAAAGCTCCAAACTGTTCTAGTATCCCTGAGTTCTTTGCAACAGAAGAATTGCTCTACTATTTTTCGTAGTCAAAAAACAAGTGAAATCTAAGAGCTGGCATTTTTCAAGGTCTGCCTTGAGTCTGAAAAGGTCCAGAACCACTGGGCTAGCAAACAGAGAAACATTTATATTCCTGGAAAATATCGACCCCAGTCCTCCTTCTCGGTGTTTCATACGCAGGACGTTAAACACACGGCTCCGCGACTTAACCTTGTTAACGCTGCCAATACGAATGCTTGCTAAAGAACATGGCGTGTCCTCCGTTGTTTCTCGTCTGAGGAGAAATTCCGTGTTGCCGGGAGAAACGTTGCTCAGAGTAATACTTGGAATTTATATTTTTAAATGAGGCAGTGAAAAATGTGTCTAGCTTCTCTGAACACAGTCCACTACATAGAACAGAGAAGTTCACTTACCTGCTCAGGTCCGTTGTGTCAAAGAAAATACCTAACACGTTCTCGAGCTGCATACTGATCTCTCCAGAGCTGTTTCTGTGCGGCGCTGAAAAGTCATCTTGCAACATAAGAACCTGCTGCCTTCACTTGCTATTTCTTTGGAGGAAACACTCCTCCAGCAGGACCCGTGCTCCAGTCCAGGTTCATCATCCCTATTTCTTGAAAAGCAGCATCTTTACCACTGCTCTCTCTAGATTATTTGGGGTTTCCAGCTGCTCGTGGGTTTAGGCTTTGGCTGCTCTGCAGAGGCTGCATATTTCATTTCCAGAGAAGACCCATTTGACATAACAGAAGATAAACCCAGTGGGAAGGAATATGATCCGTAGGGATAAAAGAGAAAGCACTGCCAGGCCATTAGAGCAGCGGCGGGCCAGCCCCCGGGGAAGAGGTATTACTATTCTTTTGTGTGCCACTTGGTGCACATTCTTCATCAATAAATGGTAATTAGCCTGGTGTAATCAGCCTAACAATGGGAAAAAAATATTACACATAAGATAAGTGAGTAACACAGCCAGTGCCCTCATGCACACAATGTCATTTCCAGAGCTTGAACAGGAGTAACTATTCAGGGTTGAGACAGATATCACCTTTCGGACGCCAAAACATATTTTATGGCAGCACCAAGCGAAAGGAAGCAGATATCCACATGTTCTGAGATGCCGCAAGCGCTCAAATTTGTGGCTGCAACAGAAGGTGGTATTAAGTCAGGCAACCCTACTGCAATCCATGCCTGTTTGCTTATGGTGGAAGAGCTCGGGCAGCATGAAGCTGCTCAGGGTCTCCAGCCTACCCAGGGCAGAGGCTCCAGGGCTGGAGGGGTCTAGTCCTGGACACCCTAGGGATCCTGGGGAAGGATCAGGCCCTTCAAGCCTTGGGAGCACCTGCTTGGCTTTCCCCACTTACCCAGACATATCCCTCCAGGCCCGCAGCTGGGTAAGCAAGGAACGTTAAGACTTTGGGGCATGCGTCTGCAAGCAGGGGTTCCCCACTTGTGGAGACACACCCCATGCAGCACCCGGGATAGCCCTTCACCGAAGATTTCCCCACGCATGCCTGCAAACGGGGAGGAGGAAGGCCTGTGCGAGCCCCTAGCTCTACGTGGGAAAGAAGAGTGGGAGTCCCCATCCCCGCACTTGCAGACACATGGGGGCAAAGCCTTCTTCAGAGGACTTCCCTGCTTGCAGCTCTGCCCGTGGTGATCCCCCCCGCTCATCAACACAGGGATGCGCCTTCACACGGGGGCTCTCTCACTTGCAGACACGAGACCCCAAGTTGGGCTGCAGCAAGCGGGAGGTTTACAGGCATCCCTGTAGTGCAATCAGCTATGTGGCACAGCCTTTCACCGAAGACACTGGATTACAGCCTTAGGGTTTTGAGCCAGGAAGAGAGTTGGTGTTTGAGGAAAACGATCACATTTGGAGTTTTCTTCCCAGCCAAAAGAAGATGAAGTTCACAGGGGGCGCAATCTGAATCCTGCAGAGCAATAAGGGCTGCGGGCTGAAGGAGCAGGGCTTTCAGGGCTGTGTGCAGCAATCGGGACCAGAGAAGATCAGTGCAGAGGAGAAGGGAACTATCTTTCTGTCCTATAGTCACAAAGCGCTGCCTTAAATTATAGCCCAAATCTATGCGAATGAGGGCACCAAAGCTCTGAAATGCCACCCACTTTCAGGCTCTCAAAGTTGCATCTCCATCACAAATACTCCACCGACGGCTGCTTTCATCCTCCGAGGTCAGAGTTACGAGCACCAGAAAGCAAATGCACGGGGGCTGGCGGGCTGCTCTACTCCACAAGACTCAGGTGGGCGAGAGGCAGGCGGGTTTCTCATAAGCGGAGCACGCGCTGCCTCTCAGTGATCAGAAGCAGCCTCTGTTGGTCTTCGCCCTGGATAAGCATCTGGCTGCTGCAGCCCCATCTGCTTCAATATTATTCATACAGAAGTGAAATGAAAATCCACTTTAAACAAAAGGAAATCCATACACGAGCTGAATCACGACAAAGGGAGAAATTGTTTATTAAGTGCTGTTGAAAGCAAGAGAAGAAAGCAAAACAAGAACCTCAGTTGCCCTGATTTGAAATAGCCCCAGCAACTTTACAGGTGCAGAAACAAAAGTGCGCTTCATCTGTGCTCGCACAAAGGCGGCTGTACGTACATGGCGGAGCCCAGGCTTTTCATGCCCTAATTGACGTCCATGGGCAGGCACTTGTTGTGAGCACAAATTAGAAGCAATGAGGGTGGAAAAAGACAACCAACACGCTGTCTTCAGCACGGGCTTTAGTTCACTTCTGAGACTCCCCCGAGCGGAAACATTGGTTTGATGTTACAGAAAAACCACCCCCAAGAAACCCACCACACGCAGTTACAGCTGGCACTCAAATCAGGTTGCTTGGGCCTTTCAAGGCCAATTCTAGTGTCTCGTACCTGGTGCCATCAGATAGGTCAGTACAAACCAGACACGCAATGCTACCAGATCATAATTGTAATCTGTAAAGGTGCCAGATAATGGGACATCTGTTCCACTGGTTATTTGTAATGCAGCATTTCCTGGGGCGAGGGATGAGGGGGAAAAAGATTACAAAACCTTGGTATCTGTAGAACTGGGGTTACAGAGGGACCTTTTACTGTCCCCTGTGAAACCCCCCTTTGGATGATTTCTAAATCGTGGACAATCAAAGCAGAGCGGTGTTTTCACAGCAGGCCGTGTTGCCACAAAGCACGTGTTCCTGCGAAACCGCCTGTGGCGTGTCAGAGCTTCAGATGGCATGCAGACGAGGCTACCCCGACTGTGTCTTCATGTCCGTGCACCGGAGGGGAGATAACTTGAATTCTGGCGTTTTACATTTTTGTGCACACTTCACTTTGCAAGCTTAATGAGCAACATGACATGCCAAACATTAGAGGCACCTCCACAATATTTATCAGGCGTACTGGACAGTGCAAAAATAAGTATTTTCATTTGTTGGGTTTTTTTCAGAGAAGCCAAAAATCACATTTGCCCTTTTGAAATAAATCCGCACCCACAATAAATAAGTGTGGCAGAAATACCCAGTCACACCCATTCAAGTGAAATAAAAAACCAAGAAAGAGCAAGCGCTCTTCTTATTAAGCCTGTTATTGCCTTTGACATGGAAGGTCACCACATTTAGTCCCACTGCATACTGAGATGTTATTTATCATAGACAGGCTTTATTTGTTGCTGAGAAGTAATTATGCTGGGCTATAAATAATAATACAAGCATTAATCTGAGTGCTGCCTGTACCACTGGAAATAATTGGGTTGGAGGATTTTAGAAATGAGTGGGGAGAAGTTAAGTGAGCTCCATTACTGAATTGTTTCATTAATTTAAAAGACGGTTTAACTAGCAACATTCCAGCTGTGCAACGAGAAGCCCTGGGTACATTGCCAGCATGATTTCAGAAAAATACGTTTGTCTTGTTACCTGTGAAACTGGGTAGGTACTGAAACATCAGGATGGAGAAGTGTAGCAAAATTGGAATCTGCCACGCCATCCACCATCACCCTCCTTCACTGCATGTCAGACCTATCCCAAAAGCACAACTTCTGGCTTAAATTATTAACTGCTTATTTTATGGACCCTCAGCTATTATGATAATAGAACAGAGCCATAAACTTGGGGCTCACTGCCCTCACTTTGGGTACATGGCACAGAAGCACAGAAAGAGGGGCCCAGTGACCTACCCAAGGTCAAGCGAGGGGTCTGGGATAGAGCCAGAAACTGAGTCCTTGTCTACTGGGCATCATACTATATCGAACAACTCCAGCCACAGGAGGCAACACCGATTCACAAACAGATAGAGGGCAAATCATCTCTCCTGGGATGAAGAGTATGATACGTAAAGACAGATCTGTTGGATCAGAAAGCAAGGATGTTCCACACGTGCTGATTCTGAAGCCCCATGTTACTAGATACCAAGATTAAACAAAAATGCAGTTGTGAGGAGCCTTTAATTGAATTTCAGTTTCCATTCAAGTGGAACAGGAAATCCTCATCATGTAGAAATAGCGCACCTTGACTTTAGCAAGGCTTTTGACATTGTCTTTGTGGCAGGCTCATGCCCCGGGGTGGCCGTGATGCCCCCTGGTGGCCATGCGACTCCTGCCCCGTTCAGTCTCTCCTGCAGCCCTCCCTTGCAGCTCGCCTGCCACAGCTCGTTATTAATAGAAGTGGAATAAGGGACGCTGCCCACAGGCTTAGAGCGAGCCTTAGTCTATTTGCAGCACCAATGCATCTCTTCCGGACCCCCAATAGTCTTGGTTCAACCCTTAAACTCAATGGGCCATTTTTGGCTGACCTGTGCCCCTGAAGGGCACCTGTAGATTCAAGGGCTACATGCATCTCTGTGCCCCTCCAGGGTACCCATAGCCTTAGGGGTTCAAGACTCCATTCCTTCCCTACACCACACCCCAAAATGTCTCTATTTGCACACTCAACCCCATTAGGCCCTCAGACCCCTGGTCCCACGCACAGCCCCTCCTTCAGGCTCTCAGATTCCTTGATCTGATTCTCAGGGCTCAGGAACCCTCTAGTCTGGCTTAGTCCCCTCTGGATTTGTGGACCATTTGGCCCAATTCAGTTCAGCCCTTCCCTGGGCAAATGGACCCTCTGGGCTGGGTCTTGACCTTTCCCTAGGCTCCCGGACCCCTGACTAAGCCCCACTCTCAGCCTGTGGGCTCTGGGTTACCAGTTCTTGAAGCAGGCCTTGAATCTGCCACAGCAGGGCTCCAGGCTAAACCACCGGTGCCACTTAAATGAAAAGAAGCACCTGCCTTCAGGAGCCCTGTAGCCAGGAGCCCCTCATTTCATGGCCACCAGGGAGAAACTGAGCCCTCTCCCCACCAGGTGAGTCTCACTAACCTGGTGCACTACCTGCAAGTGGCCTCTCAGGCGGCTTGCTCCTTTAAAGGAGAAGACACAGCCCAGTGCCCTGCCACAGACTCTTATTACCAGGGATCCTGGTTTTCTCTGGTTAAAAAAAATCCCCAATTTTGGGGTTAAAAAAGTAACCACAAATCCACATTTTTCCATGATCAAAATGAAACACTATTAATACATACATACACACAGAGAGAGAGAGAGAGAGTGTGTGTGTGTGTGTGTGTGTGTGTGTGTGTGTGTATTAGTGGCATTTCATTTTAATCAGGGAAAAATGTGGGTTTGGGGTAATTTTTTTCAGCCAAAAATTGGGGATTTTTTTTTTTTAATTAGAAAAAACCAGGATCCCTGCTCATGACATTCTCATCAACAAGCTAAGGCAATACGGACTAGACAGAAATACTGTAAGGTGGATATATGACTGGTTGGATCATTGTGCTCAATTAGCAGTCGTCAATAGCTCAGCGTCTAGTTGAGAGGAGGCATCAAGTGGGATCCTCCAGGGGTTTGCCCTGGGTCAGGTATTGTTTCACATCTTCGTTAATGATTTGGACGATAGGATTCAGCACGTGTTTAACACATTTGTGGAGGGCTCCGAGTTGGGTTGAGTCGCAGACGCTCTGGGGGACAGGGCTAGGATTCAGAGCGATCTGGACAGGCTGGAGAAATGATCTGCAATCAATCAGATACAATTCAGTAAGGACAATTGTGAAGTCCTACCTTTGGGGTGGAATAGCTGCATGCACAAATACAGACTGAGGACTGACGGGCGAGGCTATACTACTGTAGAGAAGAACCTGGGGGTTACAGTACACCTTAAACTGAACGGGGGTCAAGAGCATTGTGAGTTGTATGAACAAGAGTATCACCTGCAAATCCAGGATAGCGACTCTTTTGCTCTGTTCAGCGCTGGTGAAGCCTCGCCTGAAATACAAGGAGAATGTAGACAGTTTGGAAAGAGTCCAGAGCAAAGCAACACAAATTATTAGAAGCCTCAGAGACCAGATGTAAGCATTTGGCCTGGATGTAGGCAGCCAGGCCTGTGGATAGGCCCTGGGGACAACTAGGAGCTTCGCAGAGCAGGGCACAGGTTACTGGAGCTGAGAGGGGAGATTTGAGAGATGCAGTCCGAGATGTAGACCAAGGTCAGAAGCCAGGAGACAGAGAGCCTGTGCTGCCAAAATGTGAGATCAGGGTCAAGGAAGCCAAGCCAAGTCAGGATACCAGGAAAGCCAGAGGAGAACCAGTGCCAAGTTTCAGGGGAGATCTGAGATCAGGGTCAGGAAATGCCAAAGCCAGGTCAGAATTCAGGACACCCCAGGAGAGCCGCGAACGTAAGGCTTGCTGGCAGAGACAGAAACTGTGTCAAGGCGTACCCTCAGCCTGAGGCTGTAGGTCAGGGCTGGACCATTTTTTGGGTCAAGGGCCACATAGGCAGTTTTGATGAGCTGTCATGGGGTGGGTCAGCACCCTCTCCTCCCCCATAACAACTCACCAAAAGTCCCTATGGGACTGTGGGTGAGCAAGGAGCAGTGTTCACGGGGGCGGGGAGAGGCTGGAATCATGTGCCTCTGCCCCCCGGGGTGTGGGGAGTATGTGGAGGCAGGGCTGCCCCCAGCTCCAGGTCCTGGCTGCCTTCCACTGGGGTAGGAGTCGCCTAGTTGAAAGTGCTCACCTGGCTTGGCAGTATGAACAGCATGGCATGGCCGGGGCAAGAGCAAAACCAGGAACAGCTGCTAGAGGCAGGAGGTGCAGAGCAGCACCCAGCAGCAGTCGCCCCGGGAACAGCCCTGCCAGAAGCTGTGATGCAGGGCCCAGACCTGTGGGTGCCGGCGGGAGCCCAGGGCAGGGTGCCCTGGCACGAGCAGGCAGCACACAGGCCCGTGCAGAGCATCGCAGGCTGTATTTTGCCCACCTCTTCTGTAGTTTGGTTTTAAAAGGGATGAGTGGTGCTTTCAGCAGCCAACCTGGTTGCAGAGACAGCCATATTAGCCAGGGATTAGGGGCAGGTGTGGTATCACACACATGCCTGGCCAGCCTGGTGGAGCAGAGTCCCTGACACAAGATGCATGAGGAAAGGCTGAAAGAACTAGGCTTATGTTACCTGGAAAAGAAAAGAGAGAAGCAGGATTTGATTACAGGCTTCAAACACCTAAAGGGCAATTACAGAGAGGATGCAAATTGGCATTTCTCCATGACTATAGGGAACAGGACTACAATGGCCACGATCTTCAGCTTCGGAAGTTGAGGTTGGAGATTAGGAGGAACTTTCTGGCTTATGAGAGTGGGCAAGCACTGGAACAGGCGACCTAGGGAAGTGGTGGGCTCTCCATCCTTGGAAGTTGTCAGGAGCGGGTTGGACAGACCCTTGGCTGGGATGGCTCAGTCAGGGGTGATCCTGCTTTGCGGGAACAGATGACCGCATGAGGTCCTCTCCAGCCCTGCTTTCCTTGCTTATCTAGTCAACAAGAAAGGTACTAACATGCAAAAAAAGCAACAAAAAAAGCCCGCTAAGCTGTATAGCTACTGAACAGATAATCCTTTACAGTGATGGCATATCCCAGTTAGCTAAAGGAAGAATAAAATGGTATCGACCAATGACAATTAATTATTCTTCGAAAAACGTAGAAAAGCAAAACAAGATTGGAATAGGTTAGTCAAGTGACTGTTCCTGGCTTGCTAATTAAATCATGGTTAAATTAGTTGATTAAAATAAATCCACCCTGTGGCCTTGCACACAAAAACTCTGCTGTGAAGGTGATTGCTTCTCTACTTGTCTCGCCAGGTACCATATATATGTTGGTGTCTGTTATTAAGATATCACTTTCCCCAGCATCTCCGGAACCATTCACCTCTTGCAATTACTTTAACTTAGTGGGGCTTTGTCTCTCTGTGTCGGGGCAGACACAGCTGCCAAACACTGAATTCATGGCCAGCCAAGGGTGAAGAACTGCCCGTTTTGACTTCTTACATAACGGCGAATGTACAGAGTATCTTGTCTGGATGAGCAATAACCATATGAGTGAAGGGTGACTTTGAACTCCTCCCCAATGGCGATGCAAAGCTCAGGCGAAATGGCTATGCAAAGCACAGGCAAAAAGGGGGGCTCCCATGCCCAGTAGCTGGACAAGGACATGATAATCACAGAGTAGCAGTATCAACTTAATAGCATTCAGACTTGAGTTCATGTATTGCCCTACGGATCATTAGGCTGTTTCAGTCACATATTCCAAGTAGACAACCACGTGCTTCCCCGTGGGCACACCCCCTAGGAGGCACATTAGCCCACCCCCTCGCCCATAAACATCACATTCACAAGGTTAGCTGTAACGTCTCTGCACGGGCATCTGCCTTAAGAAGCTGAGTGAGCGTGACACGGGGCGCCAGTTGCAAAGTGCTCAAAACCACAGCACTGGCAGCAGTGTAAGTCCCAGCAACACACTGTGCTCCTGTCTGGTCCAGACGTTGTCACACTAAAAAGCTTGACACTGTACTTAACGGTGGGCTGAGACTGCACAACCTACACACGCACACAGATGTGCTCCTTGTAGTCTCAGGCACTAGACCAGTGATATAAGAAGACAGACCCTAACACCACTATCGGCAACAGATGCAGGAGATGACAAAAATCGCCTTCTCCATCACTGTTAACTGAAGACCTGAGCAGGTGGAGGCGTAAGTGGCTGAAAAATTGTAAACCATCTATACATGAAGCTCACAAACTCCTAGAAGAGACTGGGGATACTGAACCAACCCTATGGGCAACAACTGAATAGGGAAAGATTGGACCCATTTCTCCCGTGTTTTCTATCAACGCCAAATGAGTCCCTCGTTGCACACAACCCTGACAGAAAAGCATGGAGCAAGCTGAACAGGCTGAGATCTGGATGTAGGTGCTTCAAAACAACCCTTCACAAGATGAACATCTTGGACAGCACCCTGTCTGAATGCAGCGTCCAACAAACAGCACAGCACTTAATCAACACCTGCCATCTTTACAAATGCCCGGACGGAGCAGCTGGAATCCACACTTGGAGTGACAATACCAGGCAGGGGCTCATAAGTTGCTGTCTGGTGCCGTAAGAGAGAGGGAGTGTGCCACACCAGATATTGCAGATTATTCCGACAGTGTAACTAGGTAAACAGAGAAAAAAACACCCAGAATCCTAGAAAATGAGCACATGTTGCTCAGCTGACGGATGGGTAGCTTTCTTGATACTCCCAAACTACCGTACCACCTTCCCACAGTAGGCTTCTCACGGTTTATGTGAAGTTTTTGGAAAGCAATCCATAGAAAGAGAGGATTACCTGTCCTGAAACTACCCTTTGGTGGGGCAACCCCACTATTTCTCAGCAAGGATGGGGTGTGTGTGGGTATTTCTACAGGAGCTGTTGGGGTCTGTGGTAGCATGAGATCAGGATCTCATTATGATAAGACCTATATAAGGAGAGACTTCCTGCCCAAAATGCTGAGACAGAGAAGGAAAAAAAACGCGAGAGAAGTCATTTGCCATGACCATGTGCATGCCTATAGCACAACTAACAATACAACTCAGCTCTTTTGACTCCCAAGCATGATGTTTGAGCGCATGAGACAATGAAGGAGCAATGGCCACACAGCGCTTTACTTGGCTTTCTGAAAAGCTTTGTTATAGTGTACCAGACCAAAGATTAATCGACAAGGCAAGTGCAATATCACGGGCAGCTACACACACAAATTAGAAATGGGCATGGACATGAAGATTAGGTGGTTCTGACAAAAGGGAGCGAGGCGAAGGAACAAACGCCTGAAGGGTCAAACATCACTGGGTTTTTAAGTGGGTCACTTCAATCTTCAGTGGAAGTCATGGGGCTGGAAAGGATTTTAAGACCGCTACTGAGTCCACCTTCCCATACAGCTAGCTATAGGACAGGGGTAGGCAATTATTTCAAGCGGAGGGCCGCTTCCTGAGTTTTGGCAAGCCATCGAGGGCCACATGACAGGCAGACGGAGCAGATAAATATTTATTTTCTAATTTTTTTAGGGACTCCCTGGGCCGGATAGAATGGCCTGGCAAGCCGTGTTCAGCCTATGGGCAACATTTTGCCCACCCCACTATAGGATATACTATCCCAGACCTAATTAGGGGCTGGTGCAGTGCAAGACCACACCTTGTGCCTTGTATAGTCACTTAAACCAATGTAGGGCAATAGTGAATCAGTCCTTAAAATATTCATATATAAAGGCAAAAACCACCAGACTCTTCTAAGGAATTATTTAGGAGGCTACATATTGGGAAGGTTTGCATGCTGGGGGGTGGGAGTGAGAGGGTTAAGTATTTCCAACTATAAGCATTCAAAAACCATAAGCCAGACCTCATAGAGTCAGGAGAGGATATTTAAGTGCAAGATTTTTTTAATCCATTTAGGGATCTTTATATTTGCCTTTTGAACCTTGAGGGTATGACAATCTCTGATTACATTTTCAAGCATTTCTCTGCAACAGCGAGAGCTAGAACCATCCATTAAAACAGTAAGCCAAGAGTCTCATGAAATCTGTTGGCTCCAGAGCTATGACTTTGAGGAGATTACCCCTGCTATCATGAGGGGTGTGATATCTTTTAGCGGACCAGCTGGATAGTGACTGATCCAATAAAAGATATAACTCCACCCCCCCCACCAAAAAAAACAACCCAAAATTAAACCATACCAAATACACCCTTGCTTCTCCTATATTTTCTGGACCATCACAGTAATAGGAACACTCCAGTCCTGCTATTGCAAGAGCCAGGGCAAAATCGTGGGGGTTGCTGGTAACATTGGAGCAAACAGGAATGGCAAAATTTGATTTTTATTTTATTTTTTTAAACTTGGGCTGAATGTTGCCAAGCATTCCCCAAAAGCTTTCTGATAAAGAAGATCTGTGATGTGGGATCACCTCCTAGAGCAGCTGGTTAGAGCCATCACAACTTGGGAGATTTTAAATGAGGCTGTACTGCTGACAAGCATTGCAAGGTGCAGCCTTGTGTTGGCAGATCGACCTAATAGGTCACTTCCATCTCTAATGTCCGTGTTCCTCGCTCTTATGTTTCTGTTTGCTTCCACGATAATAAATGTCTGGGCTCACATGGCTATAATAAAAACCAAACACAGCATGTTTGAGTTGTGCCTACACATACTGCTTGACAAATTATTTAAACTGAAGGAGATAATTAAATTGAGTTTGGAAATACGGCGCTAACAAAACAAGTCCAACATTTTCTGCTATCCCAGCAGCATTAGAGAGCATGGCTACAACTACTTGGCATAAAAAAAAAGAGGTGAAATAGCAGATGGCATATTGCTGCGTCTTTGATACGCAGCAATTGTTGGTAATAAGCTTCAGTCATTTTCTCATATCTGCTTGCGGGGTATTCTATTTTAGTCTCTTACTTTAGGTCCAAGTATTAAATCCACCCCGTTAGCTGAAGTCCACAAGGGATCAACCTGTACTTACAGGGGAGAGAGAGCATCTTTCCTTATGCATTACTGCCACGGC
Source organism: Caiman crocodilus (assembly GCA_030014935.1). NCBI lineage: Eukaryota > Metazoa > Chordata > Crocodylia > Alligatoridae > Caiman > Caiman crocodilus. Next base: position 253,583 of record JAGPOW010002401.1, on the reverse strand, counting down.
TATTATGGGGGGAAGAGAAGCCAAGTCTCCCAGCTCTGCCACTGACAGACCGTGTGTGTAGTCATTTCCCTTTCTCTGCCTCAGCTTCCACCCCTCCTGGCGCTTTGTCTGTTTGGATCATGAGTTTTATGGGGTCGATTCTGTCACCCAGAACCATGGGAGCCCTCTTCTCTGGCAGGCCCGACCATCGTGGCAAACACAAACAAGTTCTGACACCTTTTACCCCTTTAAACAAGAGGAAGAACTAGCAGGCAACTTCTGAGACCAGTTGGATGCACAATCTTCTCTTCTCTTTAGTTAAAAATTGCTGCATGCACAGACCTTAGGGGAATATGGCAAGACTCATCCATGTTGCTGTGTGCTGGGAAAGGCTAAAGGATAGCAGTGGGGTGGGTTTCAAGAGGAAGAAGCACCCATCTTATATTAAACTGCCTGGCTGTTAGTTGGGTTCCTCTGTGGCCCAAGGCAATTTCATACAGGTTTTTCTCATTGCTTGCATATTTTAAATTATACAAGAACCTGATAAGGCTTTGGGATAGGCACGTTTATTTATTTGATTTATTCTGTATAAATCAAAACAAAACTCATTACTACATCCTTGCCCCAGGTGGAGTCCTGCAGCATTTGATAACTAGCCAGGCTATTGACTGAGCTAAATGCTAGGGGCTAAGTGTTCGTAAGTGGAGCCTGAATTTCAGCTCCTTAAAAAGGGCTGAATTTGGAGTCTGATCCCTCTATAATGACTTGGTTTAAGCAACCAAAGTCACTACCCACACTTGCAAATTTATGGCTACATATCTTTCCTGAAGTGCTTTATCTACAATTAGGGGCTGGTGAGCTTTTTCTCTGGTTATTAGAAGCATGGATTTATGAATTCTGTATCTAACTTCACTACTCCCTCTGTAACCTCGAGCAAGCCACCTCCTTCTGCGTGTCAGATATCCCCTGTAAAACAGAGGTAAGAGCACTAGTATTCTGGGATTTTGAATTAGTGCTCCTTCATAGGAGGCAAATACTTTAAAAAGGTTATTGGCCTTACTCCATTAATGTTTAGAAAATACTCTATAATTCATAGTTGAAAGGTTTGTTAGAAGCATTGCCAATTTATAGTCTCTTCTTCTAGTCATTACTTTCCTCTCTGGCATTTGTATTGTAGGCACAGGCCAGTAGGGTAGCAAAACTCCAGCTCACAACAGCAACTGGTAATCGTTTTAAAATGTTACAATAAATAATTCCACTCTTGTTTTGAGATCATTAGTGCTCTAAAGGAGAGAGAGGCAAGTAGTAGGATAATGCATGTCTGTGCAACAGGGGATCCTTGGTGGACTAAACACCACAAGCGTTTACAAGGCACTCCGTTGGCATGGGATCCCCCTAATTGGCCCCTTCTCTTTCCACGTTAGCTCAATGATACTAGCAGCAGCAGTGCAACCCCAAAATCAGCATCCTGAAAGTTCAAGCCTGTAATTGTGTTTGACAATACCATGACTACTGCTATGGGAAGGAGCTTCAGGCAACAGACTTCTCAAAGGTTTTGAGCCAGGCAATTACAAAGCATTTGCAATTGGATTTGGGTGATTGACTAGGCTTCTCATGAGCTGCTCTGGAAGGGAAGATAGTATATGTTGGGGTGCTTCATCATGTGTTACACGGCATGCTCTTCTCTTTGGCTGTCAGGAATCCCACTGCACACAAAAGCTGGGCAGTGGAAATAAAACAAGCCACACACAGTGTTAAACCATTGGAGTCACATCAAGGGAAACTGTTCAAGGACACCAGCTCGTGAGTCTGCAGGAGCAACAACTATTCCAATATTGTTTCAGCGTCAAGGCAGCACATGCCCTAGGGCTTCAGACCAACATTATGCTCCTTTGCTTCTGACTTTTGTTATTTGTTTTTCTGGTTACAGGGAGATGCCTACAGATTTGTTATGAACTTTAAACTTGCTTAGAGAAAGGGCCCTACTGTGGGCTTTTCCAACAGACATCGGTGCAAGTGCTGAAATCAGAGGAAAATGAAATTGGGTCACGAGGGTCAATGAAATTCTTAAGCAGATAGATCCAAACCACAATTTTTCAAAAGTAAAGATGAGGGACAGACACAAAAGGCAACAACCATGCCTGCTTTGATGCTAGCTCCCTCCAATCCCATCTGTTTTATTGCACAGTAGTACTCCAACCCATTCATCTTCCTGCAGTATCTCAGTAGAGGTTAGAGTTTTTGGGAAATGTCAGCACATTGTTCAGATAAGCAGAAGACTCCCGAGAGATGACAATCGCAAACCATACAGCCTGATCCACAAAATAGTATTCAGCTCATGTCTCACAGCCTTTTCATAATTTACAAAGAGAATACAGAAGACACCAGGGATTATGGTCTAGTGCCTAGAAGATGTCTAGGATGCCTAGATGTTGCTCCCGACTCTGGGAAGGACTACATGCTAATGGTGAAAAAAACAACTAGAATGACCAAGACTCTTTGGTTTATTTGGGCTAACACTTGTTTTCAGGAAAGTTGTATTCCCAGCTCTTCTTGGTATGTTTGCACAAGTCCTGTTGGTATCCCATTCCGACCACAGCAGTAGGGGTCAGTCACTTAGATATTAGAGGTGACTTTTGTTTCTGGAGTTTGTAACCCCTGGATTGGCTCCAAGCTAATACTTTTGAAGCACTTATTTTTCAGTGTGAAGTTACGCCACTCCAGGGCAGGATTATCTCTAGTTCACTTAATTTTGCTCCTGTTCCATTAATGTTGTGGCATTAATGAAAAACTTCTCCGTGGTTCATGTGACCAGACTCTGGAATAGCTTCCCAGCAGGCGTGGTGCAGCCACCTACACTGGAGATCTTCAAAGGGAGACTGAATGCACACCTTGCTGGGGTTATTTGACCCCAGTGGTCTTTCCTGCCCAGGGGCCTGATGATCTCACAAGGTCTCTTCCAGCCCTAAACTTCTGTGAAATCTGCCATACACCTTCCTCCCTCCTTTCGAATTTTTATTGCCTCAAGCATGCTGAACAGGGCCTGCCCAGCCTCCCCAGGGGCACATCAGGAAATGCAGCCACGGTCTACCGCGTTAATAGTGGGCACGCTCTGTTAATGAGATTGCTCAGTGCTTAGGGCATGGGGTCCGTATTTCAGGATACCTATATCCAGCTACCACCTCCTCTTCCAAATCTCTACATGACCTTGGAAAAGTCACTTCTATGCCCCATACCTATGGCACAAGGCCACACTTGCCTGTCATCACTAACATGGGAATGCTGAGGCAGGGTTACCTAATGGGAGGGTGTTAATATGTTTGTACGATGTTCAGATGGCATGATAATAGACTAATAAAACTAACTACTTCCATAGCATTTTTGTTAAATCGGCATAGATTTCATAGACATTAGGGCTGGAAGGGACCTCAGAAGATCATCGAATCCAGCCGCCTGCCCCGGGGCAGGAAGTCAGCTGCAGTCAGAGGATCCCAGCAAGATAAGCATCCACATTTCTCTTGAAGGCATTCGAAGTAGGTGCTTGAAACACCTCTGATGACAGGCTATTCCAGACCTTGGGGCATATCTCCAAGTGGTACCAAATACTATTTGAGTTGGTGATGGCCACTGGCTGAATGCATACAGAGTCCTTTTTCAAGCTATCTCTGTACCAGTTTCCTTTCCCGGTCCAGAGGCTGCCTCTGCTCCATGAGATGGGGATACAGGCCGCAAATGCAGAGAAGGGAATTACAGTACAGGAGTGGGGATATACAGAAATGTAAATGATAAGACAAAGTTTTGGCAGGAAGAAATGGGATGCAGTTACTGAAGAAAGGAAGGGGTAACAAATGAGATCAATGAATTTTACAACCCTATCCTGTGCCTTTCACTAAAAATGTTAAAAGGTTGACATGGTAACAGAGAATGCAACGTGGCCCATATGATACTTCAGAGAGGTATAGAGCCTTCTTAGGCAAACATACTGAAGTCTGCAATGCAACCCTATCATTTCCCAAAACTAAATGTGACGGAGTTGCATTTATTTGCAATGCTTTGATTGATTATTTTGTTTAAAAGACCAAAACTAATATTTAGCTTTACAGCATTGATCTTATATTGTAGTGTCAAAAAAGCAACAGAAAATATTGTATTTAAACTGCAGATACAGAAAGCATATCAATATTTGAATATGTGAGAATCTAGAGATTTATGCCAGACAAGAAAAGTAATAAAGAGCAAAATGAAAAATGAACAGACTCAAAAGGTAGAATGAGGCCCGGACAATGAGCTAACAAAAAAAAAAGCTAGAAAAATGTTGAATTTTTGGGAAATGTATTTAGACTCTGGACAAAGACGGGGTTAACCTGATGGCCTAGCAATGCGGCTTTGTGCAGCCAGGCAGGAGACATGGGGCCAATTCCCAGAGCTCAGATGCCTTTCCCAGGAGCTGCTTGTGTTTACGTTGTCTGCTAGGCAATGCCGTGGCTGCGCAGGTGCCTTTGCAATTCAGGTGGTTACAGAAGAGACAGAAATGATTTCTAGAACATTCAGTCCTCTCCATTCGGAAATCATTTTGAGTGCCAAGTCACTCTTCACCACTTCTTCACCCTTTCACCACATCATGTATACTGCCTGACCCCAACCAGTCACCCTCCTCTCCCTTACCCATCTGCTTTCTTGTTAGACAAGGCCTGGGAAGAGAAGTTGGCTAAATTAAACAGATGCTGCGTGAAGGCTTTGCTCCTGTCTACCTGGAACCTTCCTCAAAGTTTCCCTGAACTCTACTATTAGGAGGGAGCAATCCCACGCACCGGGACAGGTTGGGGCTGACTGGCTCTGCAGAAAAGGACCTGGGGGTGACAGGGGACAGTAAGCAGGATATGCGCCGGCAGTGTGCCTAGGTTGGCTACTGGCATCCTGGGCTGTACTCGGCCTTGGTGAGGCTGCAGCTGCAGTGCTGCATCCAGTTCTGGGCTCTGCAATTCAAGAAGGATGTCGAGAAACTTGAGAAAGCCCAGAGGAGAGCCACGCGCATGATGAGAGGGCAGGAGAACAAGCCTGAGGAAGAGAGGCTGAGAGCCAGGGGACTCTTCAGCCTGGAAAAGTGCAGGCTCAGGGGGGACCTGGTGGCTGCTAATAAGTACAGCAGAGGTGTGCATCAGAACACCCCAAGGAAAAACAAGGACCGACCGTCATAAACTCCTCCAAGACCGTTTGAGGCTGGACATAAGGAAAAAAGCCTTTACTGTCCAAGCCCCCAAGACCTGGAATAGACTCCCTCCAAAAGTTGTGCAAGCACCTACTCTGGACTCATTCAAGAAGTGCTTGGATGTTTCTCTTGCTGGGATCCTTTGACTGGATCCTTGCTGGATCCACCCCGGGCAGGGGGCTGGACTTGATGATCTTCAAGGTCCTTTCCAGCCCTGACATCTATGAAATCTGTAAAACCAGGTGGTTTTGCTTCAGCTGCAGGAAAAGTCTCTGAAATGACTATGACAAGTAAAACAAGGGAACACTTTTCAAGAAAACTCTGCAGTGCGACTGGAGCAATTCTAGGAGTGGCAAAATCCAGCTTCAGCAACACTTGGGGACCTCCCTGAGTTATTGGTGTGAACTGAAAAATGAAAGCAATACAGTTAAGTTTACAGACAGTGCCACATCAAAAGCTAATTCCAAGGGAACTGAATCACTAAAGAGAAAGAAAATAGATTTACCAGATTGAAAACAAGGTATAAAGGGAGTTCGTAGAGAACACCTTCCAACAAGAACTACTTACATTTAAGGCCGTGCAGCTCTGGGACCTGTGTGCATGCATCACATCTTCCAATGAAGCAAGCACATTTCAGATTTTTACTTTGTGATTTGCCTCATCTATCCCATATATGAAATGAGGCAGATGCCCACTCTCTCTCTATATCAAGTCTTTGGGCTTCTACTCTTTGACCTGGCAGCAGCTTGTTAGGAGACCCTTGGAAAGTAATTTCCCAGCTTGGTGCCTCAGTTTCCCCTATGGGCATAACATTCACCTACCTTTGTTAGCTAGTTCTCTACAAGGCGGTCTGGGATGTTCAAAGGAGGGCACGGTCAGTAGCCGATATGTCCATTGCTGGTTTTTAATTTAGATCGACATCCGGTTTCAAGAAGCATCTCAGCAGTAGCACCTTTTCTAGGGCTATCACCTCATGCCTCAGGAACCATGTGTAGCACCACGGAGAAGGCCCAACAGAGATGGCAGTTCACTTCCAGGCGCAACGCAGGAGGTCGAGCAGTTCTCCCCAAAGCAACACTCACTCCAAGCTGAGGAGGGCAAATGACCTGCAGTGCAGACCAGGACAGGGAAGCCAGAACCCTCTCCATCGGCACAGGTTGAGCAGGAAACAGGACAGTGAAGGTGAGTCAAAAGTTAGTTGGTCCCATGAAATAGTGAATGCAGCTGTAAAAGTGGATGTGCAGTTAGCTGGAACTGTGAATAACTACAAACACTATTATTCCAGCCTCAGCAATAGAAAAGAAAGGCCAGGTCCAGTAGAGAAATCGTGATACCTGAAAGAGGCACTGAAGAAATTAAAGTTTAACCAACATGACATTGCAAAACTGTTGGAAGCAAGTCCCAAGTATCTGAAGGATGTGGCTGGTATTTCAACACTAATGAAAAGGACCAAAGGCAGGTGGCACCAACACAAAGGAATTCAGAGAAATGAAGCAGGAGCCAAAGCAAAGGAGAGCAGCTGAGAATACCTACAAAGGACTCTTTTAAAACACTCCATGCTGCAAATACTGAAGTGTGATAAAGGACCTAGGCACTGAATTTAGTAAGATTAGCCAAAAGTGATGCAGGTTAGGTTGAAGGGTGGAAGAGTATGAGATTAGCATTGTGGGTGGAAATCATAGGAAGCCTGGAGATTCTCGTAATGGCATGCGAGCCTAGACTCATCCTTTCTAATTCCAACAGAGGTGTTTTGATACTTTGGTGAAGATGGCCATAAAAGGACATAGATTTAGTCTCTCCCTCTCCCTCCCGCAACATATCATTACAAGCAACTTGCTGAATTCCTTCCAACAAGGGTATGGTTTTAGGATGCACAATGACAACTAAGAGGATGCACTAGCTTGGTACGGCATCATGAAGAAGGGCTACACATTTTCAGACGACTGGTTATGAGTCAAACTGCACAGCAGCAGCTGAAGAGAACGGTTAAACCTGTTATTTACTCCCTGGCTCTCCAGCTTTACTCTTAACTAGACAAGAGACATCAAAAATGTGTTGTGCAGAACCGACGATCATTTTCATTATCTCAGCTGTGCAGGCAGAGTTCCCTTCATGATACTTGGAACAGGTCTTTTGTCTCTGGGGAAAAAAAAATCTGAGTGACGACAGCTCCCTTACCCTCATTTTCTGGATGCAGAACAGGGTTTGAAGTGGTCTGCGAGGTTTTATGCTACATATTCAGTCCAGATTAATACACGTGTACATTCCTATTATGCTGCTTTGGAATTGTGTGGCTGAAGGTCACGCACAACCAGCTATTGAACACAACACATCTGAGAAATGGAAGCCACTCACACCTACTCAAAGTCCTTGAAGAGTGTTCATTGTCTTTATTGTACATATTATGGACTATGCTTTTTTCTCCTTTCATAATGCAGACCCTGATGTGCTTTTCTGTATTCATGCAATAGCAGCTCCTATTTTCTTCAGAGTGGTGGTGTGAGAACACTTTGCATAATCATTTTTCTGTATCAGAGGAAGAGTGTGGATGGTGACCAGGGGGTGTGATTGAGGACTTTTCATAGTAGTTGCACCCAAGATCTCAGCTGGCAAGTATTTCAGGGTGAAAAGTATTCAAGTTCCTGTTCCTGCTTCTGGAAAAGAGATGGTTCAACATCTATACAATTACTAAGGTAGACAGATGTTTAAAATTCTTACTAGCTAGAAACTCATAAAAGGATAGCAGCAGAGCCCTCTTTTTGAGGGGTACAAACATTTCAAAAGCAGATAAATATAGACTCCTGGTACATAACTTTCTTTGAGTATGGAAGCCTGATGCCCTTGCTTTGCTGTAAGTGCTCTGGGTAAAAAGGGGGCAGCGGTACAATTTGTGACTCCAGTAACCTTTCCTCTTTCGATCCCATCCCCCGCCTTTTAAATAAGTGCTGTTCTTAAAAGAAAAGACAGAAAAAGAGAAGAAAGTGAGAAACTTCCCATTGTAACCTCCCAACTTTCACTTTGAGGAATACAGGCCATTCAGATTTCAAATGCTTCCAGTCCACACAGACAGAGCTGCTGCAGATTTTCAGATTATTATACTGACAGGGGAGAAAAGCAATAGAGATTTTGCTCAGCTTACATCCATAAAACCAAGCTCTGACCATAACAGTCCCAGAAGAGTGAGATGTTTGGGCTAAAATAATAACCACTACCATACCTATTATATTTTTACAAGTGTGTAAGTAATGGAGGAGCCTAAGTCCCAATTTAAAAGTCACTTGGGCACATTTGAAGATTATTACTCCTAATCTTCAAGGTCTGGGACAGACATTGCATAGACCGGTTTGACCCAAATCTGTTAGGTCTGATACTACTTTCAGCCAGGTTTATCTCAAACCAGTTTCAGCCATTTTCAAACCAATTTATATGCACTGAACATCCCTTCTGTTACAGGTATAAACCAGTTTCTGATCACTTAAACCAGTTTGTGTGTAATGTCTGACCCTAGCCCAAGTCACCATTCAGTTTAAAAAGTCAACATCCCACACAGTTAATTTGAGTTCACCCTCCTGTTGGACTACCCTCTCCCCTCCTTTTTTTAAAGCTAGGTAGATTCAGCAGACAGCTGCAGAATACCACCCCTATTCCAATCCTGAGCTAACACTTACCCAAGGTGTCTTTTTTAAATAAGTTATCAACATGCCAATGCAGTTTTGTCTTGCACTTTTTTCCTTTCAAGCAGTTTAGTATGCAGAGAGAGGTTTTTTTTTTTACTGCAGAGGCCCAGGATTTGACTACCTTGATACGTACATTCACTTTCAGGACTAACGCAGCACATTGGGATCAAGCTACAAGCTGCTGTCAAAACACGTTCCATTACAGTTTTCACAAACACTATGCAGCCTGGTAAAAGCAGAAGCTATCAATAATACAGAATAAAGCCTACCAATATTCTTTAGAAGTCAGATTAGAGGGGCTCTCCTGCCCATTGCAGTTTTAAGTATGCAGCTCTGAAAACATCCACACTATGAGACAAAACCTGCTAATAAGAGGCACGAGGCCCAGGCCTGAATGCTACCAGAGATGAGGACATGAAGCACGAGGAGAGCTAGCTGAAAATACTCCAAAACACAGGGATTGTTCCCAGAAAGTCTCATGTTTACAGTGACCTTCATGAAATAATTAGAAACCAGTGGTTACGTGGCTTCTTATCTACATAATTAAACTATAGATAATTCATTAACATATCTCCAGCCTTAAATTATGTAGATTCTGGTTGGAAAGAACAGCTGCAGTGGGGCATCTGCATGGTGTGGGCTTTGGATTTGCACAAGAGTAGCATCACCAATTTAATAGTTTTTCTGTGTGCTGATGAGATGCCCTTTTCTTCAGGGTAATCTTTGCTGCACAGGCAGGTTCAGGTCCAAGCTCCAAAGTACGACTGCAGCAGCTTTGCTCTTAAAGCTCTTGCCAAAGCCTAAGCATATGCCACCCTCTCCACACCCTCTGCACCTTCACACTTGCCAAGCCCTGGGCCTATTGCTGGACAACATTTATGCTCTCAGCCTCTCCATTTCCTCCAGCCAGTTTTGCCAGGTCCCTCCCATATCCCATATTCACCAGACCCATTTTCCTCCAAGTAGACTCTGCCCCCAACAGGACTTGTATCCCCTAAAACCTTCTTTAGAGGAAAAAAAGGGAAAGTAACAAATACAAATTAGAAGCTATAAATAAAGATAACCAACACGTGAAACAAAATGACTCAAAGAGAAATCTACCACTACTGCCTTTTTCTACAAGCAGCAGCTTATTTGGAATTTATTTTCTTCCTAATATTGGTCCTGGTCCATCACTACATGGAAATGGTAGAAGTCTAAAAAATGTAGAAGAGGCAAAAGAGATCAGTATATCATAAAATCATAGAAGATGAGGATGGAAGGGACCTCAGGACGCCACATCTAGTGCAACCCCCGCTCTGAGCCGGACCAGCCCCAACTACATCATCCCAGACAAGGCTTTGTCTAGCCGGGTCTGCAAAACCTCCAAGGATGGAGATTGCACCACCTCTCCGGTAACCTGTTCCAGTGTTTTGCTACCCTCCTCGTGAGAAAGTTTCTCCTAAAATCCAACCTGAACTACCCTTGCTGCAACTTGTTTCTGTGGTATATTTGGGACAATGTTGTAGTCATATGATAATGATGGTAAAACAGTTTCATATTTCAACATCATCTCAGAAAGGCTTAGAAACAAATTAATAATGCCAGGCATTTAAAAAAAAAATCAGAAAGTCTATACAACCTGCACTTGAGTCTTAAATGTACATGGTCCATAGAGCACCATGCGCCATTAACTCTGATATTTTCAATGATTCTTGGAACCCCAGACTAGAAGATAATATTGCACAAATATAGAAAAAGGTCAAAATAGGATGACTTATAATCATATACAGGTCTCTCAGACTGATATAATTAATGGATTCAATTAATAAGAGTAATATAATTGATGTCAATCAAAATAGATTTGCGAATGATAGTTCTTATTAAGTCTGGCTGATCAGGTAAATGCCACACATCTGTTACTTATGGTGTAAGTGGTATGCTTTACAGACAAAGTTTTTACTACAAATTCTAATAAAAGAAAAGTCAACATGGCACTCAAATGCAAAATATTAGAAAGTCGAACCTTCAACTTGAAGTGCTGAGGAGATGAAAGGCATTTAGTCTACCACAGCCAGGCTACCTAGAAATCCAGTTTTAAACTTCCAACCCATAGTGTCCTTCTCCCCAGACACTCTGAATCTTTTTCAGGCATTCCCTGCTCCCCCACTGCTTTCCCAGCATCCCTAGCTGCCTGCAGCAATAGCTAGGGGAGGAAAATTCCCTGAGCACAGGTGAATCATCCTTTGAACTAGGAGGCGGCATAGAAGAGGGCAGGAAGGCCCTTTTCTTGGAATACAATAGAATGACACCTGAATGCAGCAGTAAGCACAGTAAAAACATGAGCAGTGAATGGATGCTTTTGAAAAGGAAGGACAGGAAACTTCTGAATCAAGTGCATGCCACAGGAGGGCAAAACCAATCGCTCAGTAGCATGAATGTGGCAGGAAGGAAGAAGCAGCCTCATGGGCGACTGTGGCTGAGAAGTCATGTCTAAAGACACTCAAGCCCATATCCGAAACGCCTACATCTCTCTCCAGGGCTACCCTCTCTCTCATCTCTGCCTGGGTGAGCTCTACAGCCCTCAGCCCAAAATGCCACTACCCTCAATCACCCACTTCCATCTCCTGCATATCCTTCAAATGTCCAGGGCTGAATGGGTACCTGGGGTGAATAACCCCTGGAATGCCCTGCCTGCAGCGTGGACCGCATATCTCCCAAATCAAACTTTCACATCAGCTGCAGAAACTGAGGCAAGCATTCAACAGGGGCTGCAAGTTAACAGATTGGCTTTATTAACTCAGAAAAGACTCAACACAGGAATGAAACACTGCAATGCTTCACGGAAAAGGTATCAACTGCTGCTCACTGTATTTGCTTTCACAGCCCCACACCAGATCAGTCATGGGACAGGCCAGAAACAGGGTAACTCCTCACCACCTCCTACTAGATCCTTTACACCTTCTTAATCATCACGTTTTTCTTAATAATGCTGTAGTAACCATCACCAGTGGAGTGGAAGCTCCTTGGACAGCACTATGGCAAGCAGACTTCCCCTATCTTCTGTCCTCATTTTTTAAAACTCTCACTATATGACTTTACCTTCCATTATTACAGTGCCCTGGGTCTGGCAGCAGCTTAGAAACAAACCAAACCTCTGTGTGGTGGCTGTTAGCTTCCTAGGAGGCTGGCACAGCTGTCAAGGATTGCTACAGTGCGCCAAGGCTGTTATCTACCATGTCTGCTCTGCCAGAGCCTATGCTAGGCATCAGTCTACTTACGGTGGAGAAGCTATGCCACTGCACCAGCCCACAGACTAGAGATAAGAGGTATGGCAGGATGCCTCACATCCCTGTTTTGGGGATGCAGTGAGCTTCGTCTCTCTAGGCTTGAACACTCAGAATGCAGAGGGTGGACTGGCACCGGACAGGAGACCAGCTGTGCCAGTAAGTGTAGAGTACTGGAAAAGGATAATGTTGTACCTGTAATCACATGCGATGTTTCTGATTTATTTTAGCAGAATCTGCTTCTTTTTCTGCCCAAGCAGAATGGAAACCAGAGGTCAAGATGTCCTAGGAAAAATCAGAGAGCAACTACCATGAAATATTACTGCAGCTTGGGGTGACTAGATAAAATAAGCTTTAAACGCAAAGCTGTCAGAGGCAAACAACATTCTTTGGGTAAATCTGATATCTTTTATTAGACCAACTCAAATAGCGGGAAAAATTCTTCTTTGCAAGCACCCTGTTTGTGCCTGAAAGCTTGCAAAGAAGAATTTTTCCCACTGTTTGAGTTGATCTAATAAAAGATAACAGATTTACCCAAAGAACCTTGTTTGCCCACGTCGTTAGATCAACACGGCTACAACCAACACCCCTGAAGGTGTCAAAGGAGTCCCCAGTTTACCACAGGGCTAGAAGAGAACATCTAGCCAAGAGGACTTCACTTTCTCTGGGTATACGTGGTTGTCAAGAGTGGCACAAAATACTGAAAGGTCAAGGACCATTTGGACTTCCCTTTCTGGTGGTGCTCATATACCTTCAACAAGACCTTTTTCATTTAATTAGACTTCAAGAAAATGCTGGACACAACCAAAAATGCAAAGATTAGCAAGGTGAAAACCTGCTTCTGGCCAGTAACTACAGTGCAGTGCCATCTGCTGGGTACCAGAAGCCAGCTGACTGCACTTATTGTGCAAGCCAAACCAAAGTCCACCCCCCAGCACTATTCATGCGAGTTCAGCAATGCTTCTTGGTTCGTGTTCCTGTGCATGGATTTACAACCTAGAGAATACCCTGAACTAAACCGACCTACGTGGACATGGATAAGAGAAGCCTTTAAGCCCCATGATGCAGTAAGCAGATCTGACACACTGTAGCCCCTCTAACCAATTCAAATTCCCTGTTTGCAGCTTGCGTTTTGGGGTCAATGGAATTTCATGGAGAGATTTATTACAGACACAAATAGCTGGTATCCATGTCTTGGAGATAAGACCTCATATAAATCATATGGAAGTTTATACAACACTAAACTGATGCACTAGACATGCCAGGAAACTGATGCATGTGCCACTAAACTGATGCAAAAAACAACTGTGTGGACCATCACAGTTACAGCACACAGACAATACCAAGGGTGCCAAAGGCAGAGGTACACCGTACTATTCGAGTTTCTCTCTTGTGACAGACTTTAACAAGCCAAGCAGTCAGATTTTGCAGAAGGGTTTTTGGCTAAGATTTTCACAAATTAAAAGCATCTACTATAAGAAGCTGTCAAGGAGCAGAAGTGCAAATAAAGATGACAAGCTGGAGAAGCATGTCTTAAGGAGAAATATATGGCCACTGGCCAAGGATTTTGGTCTTGATTTCAATGCACTTGCCCAAAAAAACAGAACTCATACATCTTGCTTGGCCTTTTCTTTTCTAAGAAAAGTTCATGGCTCAGGCAGCAGATGGGTTATGGGCCAGGACTGATACACTGGAAAACTCAACTCAAATTGCAAGTAGGAATTAAAGGCACTGCTAGAGATTAGCAAAAGATAAATTTGTAGTACCAGCCTGCAGTAGGGCCAGGTCTATTCAATGCTACCAACATCGGCTTCATGTGAATTTGCTGCTTGTAAGTTCAGTATTAGGATATTTTACCATGCCAATTCCACTGAACTCACCAGTGCAATGACAGCAGAAAACACACACCGCCTCTCTTTGACCATGATAAGACTTCTATTTAACTTGCCTGGTCCAGAATGTTGCCTGTAATTGCAGGGTTCTTGGTTGGCATCTCAGTTTAGAGCACAAGCACACTCGTGGGTGAGACTTTGCTTGGCAGAAGCCTCTGTTACAATTAGCAAGCTAACAAAACAAGCTGGAACATCTACCACTTTAGGTGTGTAGATAATTCCCACTTCACTCTCTTTAAATGTCAGACAGTGCAGCAGCTTTATTTAAAAATAGGTGAAATCCAGCCTTGTACAGAAAGCTCAGCCCAAGGTTTAGATACCATTTAAGCCTCTCACTTTATCCAAAATACACAGTTGCCACCTTAGTGCATAGCTTTCAGATTTGGTAACAGCACACTTATGGTCTCAGAGATGGGAGCCTTGTCATTATGTAAAACAACAACTATCCAAAGTGATGTTAAGATGGAAAGGTAATTGCACATTACCCAGATTTCAGGTATTCTGCAACACATTTGGAAATAAATCTATTGTAACTGGGACAGCACGTGACCTTTTAGCAAGAGTCCTTGTGTTATAAACTGCCTTCCTCTCCCTGCATCAGCCTCCCCACCTCCCTCCCTCCATCATCTCAACTCTGCCTTGCTTGAGACTCAGAGCTGCAATCACAATCAGAGGTATGCTGTGCTACTAGTTCTTTTTATTTCCTCGCATGCACAGGCCAGCTTTGCTCCAACTTAGGCCCCAAGTGTTTTCAGAAAAGTAATGCAATCCTGCTGTAAATTGTCACGCATGTCTAGTTACATAAAAATGTGTCACTTCTTCCCCCTGTCCCCAAGGGCCCTTGGGGTTGCTCTTTGTAGTGCTTACCTCTTAAAATTTCCTTTATCTTGGGAACAGCCACCAGCAATTTCCCAGGGAAGATTCACAGCAATGGAAGGCCAGTTCCAGGTTCTCTTGGGAGTAGAGATAAAAGGCAGGTGCTAAAAAACATAGGAAAGTGCTTTATGGGATTTTCTTTTTTTAGGGCTAGGTTACTCAGCCATCCCATTTACTATGAAATATCTGAGTTATTGATTTTATCATTGCTGCATGAGAAGCCTTTGGACACACACGACTTGGAGAATGTGACAGTGAAAACTAATGCTAGCAATAAGACTATCCCTGAGAAACAATCAAACCGTCCCATAATTTTGGGAAAGCAAAAAGCGCATGCACACACATGCGCATCCACCCACGCTCTTTTGAGCTTTGACTGTTGAGCACCCTGGACCAACAGCCATTAGTTTTATATCGGTTCATATTTTTCATTATAATAGTATGTCATTCCTTTGCTTTGGTACACTTTAGCCAAGTCTTTCAATGCTTCTCTTAATACTAGTCTCCCGTAAAGCATTTTTATACCTTTCTACAGACATTCAGTAATTCTGTTGCTTAAACTCTTATATTTTGTTAAACTTGGATAAAAAATGAAGCAGGCCACAGAAAGCTAAAGACTCTGTTCACCGCAGTTAAGCTGTTAACAATGGACCTATGAAAGGGGTGGCCATAATGCAAGGGTACAATTGAACAAAAGACACAGAGCACAAACATTTAACCAGATACAAAGTCTGCCACTGCAAGCTTAATCCTTGTTTTGAATTAAGTGTGGTTCCTCAGCTCCATTTCTTCTACCACAGCAGTAAATGCCAGCTACTTAATGATGCCCCCTACATATTATACACTGCAGGTCAGAAAGGTCTTATTTTTTAAACAGACAAGGGAGCATATTTCACCAGAAACATTTTTTTTTTCCTTTTTCAACTTACTGGATAAACAGCTGCAAGCAAAATTGTGAGCTTCTGCAGGACAGAGAATAAAAGCAGAGCTAATCACAGGTATTATGATTCCAGGAAGGTAGAAACACATTCGGAACAAAGCCCAGCAGATCATTCTCTGTAGGAAAAGCCTGGGATTCCATGTCAGTCTTCTGTAACATGGCGTTTAGAATAACTGAGCGTTTTTATCTCTTTCTGTAACAGAGCTGCTAGCAAATCAGGTTTAGTTTATTTTTTTAAATGTGCTTCCTTTACGTCTGGTGCTGAATCACAGGCTTATTCATGCTGGGAGATTCCCTGACTTACTGCATCCACATGCAGCCCTGACATTTCACCTGCAGGCTTCTAGTTTTCAGCTCCTGTGCTACCTCCAAAGGGTACACACAATGACTTCAGGTTTTCCAGAGATTTGGACCTTGACCTGTTCTTGTTGTTTAAAGGTGAAAGAGCTTACGGCGGCAGGACAGGGACCAAAGGGAAAGCAAGATTTCAGGAGGGATTCAGCGGAACGTGAAGCCTGGCACTCATCATTCAGGCTAGTAGTTGCCAGACCCACTGGCATGTAAGCGTGCATAGAACCTAGTATCTCAGGAGAGAGCTTTTTTTTGCACAACTGCATGCCTGATTCACCACAAATTAACAGTGGAAATCCCTCTGGGGGCAGGGAGAGATAACAAAATGAACAATATGATGTCAGCAAACCACATTAACTCTGCTGGTGCATTAGATCCCTGCCCTTACCTCCTTGCCTTCCATGGGCATTCACATTGCAAGCCCTTTGGGGCATCTGCTAGCCTGCATTGGTACTATGCTTAGGACAGAGTGCTTATAAGGGGGTCCCATTATACGTATGACCGTAAACATGAATTCTTGTGAAAAACCTGTGTGCAGCAGACACATTTTTACAAAAACCCAGCTTTGGGAATAACCGATTATCTGTTTACACTGTAGTGAAAGGGGGAACGATGACATCCCAGTGCCATCCTCCAAGTTCCACCTAGCACAAAAGGCCCAAATAACAGACCCTAGACTCCCAAACTTGAAAGCTAGTCCAGGTCCTTTCTCACTGATTTTTTCCAGCAAGATGAGTTATTTTTCCTAGCATTCAGCAGGTAGCATATTACTTTCCTGTGGCATTTGTATTTGTTACCCAAGGTATCATCATTCAGTTTGTCAGGTCCTATGGAGAGTGATAGAGCCAATGGAAATTGCTCTGGCATTAATTACATACTGTATCTTCCACAGCACTTAGTCGTACTGACGAGACACCCACAACCCAGTAGATGCACTGTTAATGCAATGAAAGAAACATTTATAAAGTAGAGGGAAGCATTACAATGAAAGGAAAAACCGGGATATTCGTTCCAGCCGTGCTTCTGCTGGAATCTCAGTGATTCAAGATGCCCGGAAAAGCAAGAGCAAATCTAGCTTCACAACAGCATCATGTGCAGGACTGTGCTGTTACCCAAATCTCCAGGAAGCTTTATCACAAGAAGAAATAGCATTGCATTCCATGCATGTCACTTCCCAGCACTCTCATGACATGAGGGCCAGTATCTCCAAACTCTAGAGACGCGGGACTGTTCCCTTTGGATCTGCTCTGTAATCATTTAAGAATACTGCCCTTGTCATTGGGATGCTTACAATATGAATACGATGACTTCAGAAATGGCCTTTGGAAAAGGGAGCGGGAAGGCGGGGGGGGGTGAAGGATGGCTCAAGTTTAAACTGTTTTGGGCACAAAGAATGTACAGCTAGAGATCTGGGAATGCTAAAATAGAGAACCTGGCAATGAAAAGTGGAACTGACTCTTTCTCTCCTGTTTTGTTCAGGCAAAGCAGATAGAGATACAGAATCTTCATGCAAGCATCTGAAAAAGTTGGGCCTGTTTGGTTCATTGTCAGGGAGTGGCACGCTTGTGATAGACTATTTAAAAAACTATCATGCCTATCTGCATATCCTTTTCCTCTAAAGGTTTGTTCCCACCATTAAGATTAAGCTGTGGTTTAATGCTGCTGTTTGATCACTATAGTCACCATTGATCAGATCAAAGAATTGCTGGTGCAAGAGCTTACCTGGAACTATTGGGTGAAAAGTGAATAATGTAGCTCAAGGCCCAAGCTAGCAGCTGGTGCACTGCAGAATTTCGCAACAGGCCCTCAGACTTCTGGGTTACACTTAGAAAGGGAACAGCGTTGCCATCAGCTTTGTAACTGGACACCTGGCATCAGGTGTCTTGCATGAACGGATCACAGAAATGAATCTGCAGTCTCTCTACACAGCTGGT
The DNA here is from genome assembly GCA_030014935.1 of Caiman crocodilus. Classification (NCBI taxonomy): domain Eukaryota; kingdom Metazoa; phylum Chordata; order Crocodylia; family Alligatoridae; genus Caiman; species Caiman crocodilus. Next base: position 235,459 of record JAGPOW010002401.1, on the reverse strand, counting down.
GCTCTGCAGTGAAACAGCTATGGAGAGGACTACACAGGCAAGAACCAAAAGAGGCTTCACATCTCTGTAGAGACAGAAAGAAGAAATGCTTCAAGAATAAGAACATGGGCAGGAACTATGTAATCTTTCCCATGTAGTCCCTACCTTCTATGCATGATAACCAAAAGCAGAGAATTAGGCTACAAGGATAGTCCTAATAGAACTGCACTAAATGGTGCTGTTTGCAGGACACAAGATGTCTTACAAAGAACATGGCACTCTTGTGCCTCTGCACCTTACATATTATTAGCTAGCCATGGAGTAGAGAAGCTGCAGCAGGGTTCAGGTTTAGAGGCATCTTTATTACCCCTTGAACATGGAGGGTTTTGTCAGCCCTGCAGGGGAAGAAGTTGCTGCTGTTTTGTGATGAGCAGCATGCCTTGAATTTAATTTTGCCTTTCCTTAAATCTTTTTATCCAGCCTTAGATGGGAGTGAAAGATAAACACAGAACAAGGCACTGATACTTCTCATCAGAGTCAGCATCCATTTTCTTACAGTGAAAGAAATAATGTGCCTTCCTGCCCACTGAAGAAAAAAATTGCAACTGAGCAAAACAACATTGCTTTGCCTTCGAGAGAATGCTGCAGCCTGGGGGTGGGCAACAGCACACGTTGATAAACCTAGAGCATGGTGGAGAATTTCAATACAGATTTGGGATTAAGTTGTTTTTTGTAACAGGCACACAGCAGCAGCTGCAGATGCCTGATTTTGTCCACCACTGCTAACAGGCAGGGCTAGCCTTCTCTGAATACCAAGTCAGGCTTTAGGGCCAAAGCTACACTGATTTAGAAACCCCTTAATAGAGGGGTTCTCCACATGCCAAAAAAGGCATTTGAGTACTGCCGAAGCAGTTAGTAGAACATCACTGCCCTCTTTCTTCCAGAACAATGCCCGTTGAGTATCCATAATGTGCCCATATACGTGGTATTGGGCATAGCATGTACGAGTAAGAGGTAAAGTAAAGGTTTAGGGTCAAGCCTTGCCTGACCAGGTAACACGTTATGCTAACAATATGCAGGAGGTCTAGCATAAGGCCCTTCAACTTTTAAAATGAGGCTGAGAGATTGTAAGGAGGACAAAAGGGGGTATGTCACAACACAAGATCTTTTAAGATAGCTTTGCCTAAATCTGCTAATTATCAAATGACTCATTGCCTATGATTTAATTTTGTTTGCTTATCATTTAGCAAATACTATGGAAAAATTAAACTAGAGGGTGGGGGGGAGTAGAGGAAGGCAAAGATGACTTCAAAATGGTATGATGCCCCTTAGAGATTTTAGGTGAGTAATAATATATTAGGAACACAGAAAAGACATTAATTATACTGCTATTTGTGGTTATTAGGACTTTGCTGGGGGGAAAAAGGGGTACAGTTGTTTAGTATGCAAAATTAAGAAGATTGTATCATAGTCTGCACTTATTATGAAATACTTGACACTCGGGGATCTCAAGGTGCACTGAACACATGGATCTATTCTCATATGCTCCTGCTGCCATCATACACACACCCAGAGTGAGGCAGGTCAACCATAAAATGTGGAGAGGCTGAAGTATAGTGAAATTAATCATCTTTCCAAAATCAGTCAGCTAAATCCATGGTCAGTATACTTATCCCACAGCAGTCTTGGCTCCAGATTCGTCCATTAGCCAGCAGCACATAGGCCTTCTCTAAAAGATAATATATAGCTAAAAGTGCCAAAGGATGAAGCTTTTGCCAACACAAAGGAAACTCCCTGGACTTGTTTGCCTAGTCTGCTACAGTCCTACATCTTGGCAGGCTAAGGGGAAAACGAGAGGCTCGGAGTCCATTGCTCTCTGTTGTTGGATGGGCTGTGCAATAGGGAACATCCAGTGGGCTAACATTCATGAGGATGCCGCATAGTCTGGATCATAAATACTCAGGTCTTTGTGGGACTGAAAATCCTGAAATGTAGGGTGCTCCTGCAGCTTGGACTCTCAGGGAGCTGCAAGAGAAATCACTTAGCTCTGGGAGAAGAGACAATAAATCCTAACCCACAACAATGTGAACTGGTTCCCCTAAAAATAGAAATTATATTACACTTGTACACAACCTATTTCTCTGGCTACGCAGGCGAAAGCCCATGTCAGCCGAACTAGCTAATTTCTCACCTAGAGGGTGCAGTGCTGGAATGAAACACCCTCCTCTCGAAACCCACATTCATTTGTGTCCAAAACAACCTTTGGGACTGATATATAACCGAGAGAAAGCATACCTCTCACCTTACATTGGATGGATTTCTGAGCCGGGTCATGGCTTTTCCTGAGTGAAAGCTCCAGGGGGAGGAATGGACCAGTTTTGCTAGAGTAGCGTCTCAGCTGTGCTGTTCCATGCGATGAAATTTTAGGAGACGAGTAAGAAATGCTACCTTAGGAGCAGATATGAAAGGGATGAGGCCATGGAGGTAGACAGATTGGTTAGAGGATGTGAAAAGCGGTACTTTGGAGGCAAATTCAAATAGCTGGGTATTTTGTCCTGGACACATTCAACATAATTCTCTTTTATTTTCCTAGGAGGAAGATGAGGAGTATCATCTTGTTTCTGAGCACTCAAGTGTTTTCTAATTACCTTTCTCTGCAGCTGAAATGCAGCCACTCCTTACTGAACAATACCGAGTTCCACTATGTCTGGGATTATATGATTGAAAATTGGCTGAAACAGGGGCAAATAATATGGTGTTTTGAACACCAGCAATTGTTAGCATTTTTCATGCATTCGTGGAGCCACTGGCACCTTCATGGTGACATTGCATCACTGGAACTGCATGCTGTTAAAGCAAGTTCAGAAGCAAGTAAGAAGTGGGAGGTTCTGTCCTGATCGCCTCATTTTACCTCACGTGTAGCCACAGAATTGCCAGAGTCCTGGGAGAGGGAAAAACTGAGTGTCCACCTTCACCTTTTAGTCTAGAGAAGAGAAGACTGAGGCAGGATTGAATAGCAGCCTTCACCTCCCTGCAGGGGGGTTGCAAAGAGGATGGAGGTGGGCTGCTCTTGTTATGCTTCAGCCCAAGTCTGAATTCGTTGCCCGGCATGCATGAGCCAATATATGAATGCCAGTTGGAAGTTTGAAAGAAAAAAAGTTTTTAT
>JAGPOW010002401.1:203947-224206 GCA_030014935.1 Caiman crocodilus | reverse complement strand
TATTTATTTATTTATTTACTTCCTTCCCTCCCTTCAAATTGGAATAAACATGCTGTGCTTTTACTAAAATGCCATGCTATGCATTAAAAATGTTTCCCTGGATGCACAGCTTTCTGATTAAAGCAGCTATGCTCCTTGGGGAGCAGGCTGGGATGCAGCTTTATGCTCCTTGGGGAGCAGGCTGGGATGCAGCTTTAAATTGGAGAGAGAGAAATCATTTTGAACTACTGAGGCACTAATAGAGTCTTCAGTAAAAAGGTGGCAGATGTCAGAATCGCTTCTGTTCCAGAGATGGTGCAACTCACCCCAGCCATTATTTGGAAATACAACGGTTGCATTTTTTACTGCTAAGAAGCCAATTGAATCTCTTCTCATGGGAGAATGAGAGAGGCTCCTTGTAGTCATGACTGCTTATAACCCACTGGGATGTAAAATTGCAGTAACACTTGATTATTTCATGAAGCCTGGGAATCGTAGGTAAAAGACAACCAGCTGCAATTTTGTTTTCTTTTTTTTTCTGTCCATCCTATCTTACAAAATTGTCCCTTGGGTGAATTTACCATTGCTGAAAGCTGCCAGATGAGTAGCTAGCTGTGAGGACAGAAGACCTGTCTGCCCACTCCCCCTGTTTGCAGCACAGGTAGTGCAAATCTTGCATACAAAGATCCCGGGAGCTTGCTTCATTCTTGCCATGGTATAAAATTCTTCAAGTCTGTTCAGGCCTTTGCCTTCTCGTGGAGTTTACCACAAGGGGGCCCGTTGCATGCACGGTTTTTGTGATGTAGACACATGTCCGCTAGGAGTTGAACGGAGACCTATCAAGTTCATTTTTTGCATGGGAAGCTGAATAGCCTGCCCTGGATTTGAACCGATTACCCAGAGCTGAAAGAGTCCACAGACAGTTACATACTGTCAGAGCTCTCCAGACACCCTATGCAGTGAATTGCTGTGAATGCATACTCAGCGCTTTGGTTTTATTCCTGTAGTGCAAGAGCATCTGGGATAATTTTATAACTACTCCAGATGCAGGTAGAAAGCAGAGTAGATTTATACCTTGTTCCCCTGCCTTCTGCCTGACTTCAGACTAACCTATCTAACTACCTTTCCAGCTGCATGTAGCCAGGGGAGGGCTGACTATAAAGTAAAATTTTAAATCAAAGTCCTTTGTGTGTCAGAAATAAATGGGAGGTTTAGGATGCTTGTCACTACCACTGGAGCTAATGCATTTTTAACTGGAAACATGTACTTGTTCAGAAGCTATTCATAGGTACCTTTTAAGAATGTGTTTCTGCCAACGGAGAGATTGATTCCTAATACTTGTTTTTCAAGTTCATATATCAAAGGTCACAGTTGAGCACTTCTTGTCTTTTTTTCCCCTCTGGATTCAGGTGTTTAACAGGGATTCAAAAGTTGTTGTTGGGGCGTGTTCTTGTCTTTTTTTTAAAGCTGGAAGGGATCATTATGAAAAGCAGAGCAAATCTTCTTCAGTATATAGGCCAAAGACTTTCACCAAGCAATTCTTCCATCTCAAGCCCCTGACTTCTGGTTGAGCTGGAGTGCTGTTTTCAGAAAAAGCAATCCGGACTCATAGTAGAGATGATATCTTTTATTAGACCAATAGGATTTTTGCAAAAACAAAAAGTCTTTGATTGCAAGCTTTTGGGCACAAACACCCTTCATCAGGCACTGGAGAAAAGATTGTACAAGTTCTCCTAGGGAGAAATGACAGTTCATATTTCATAGGATTTCACAGAGTCAGTAGATGGAAACTCCTCTGGGCAGTCAGTTCAGAGCTGGTATGGAGTCTCTCACCTCTGTGTGAGGTTACCTGGATACCTGACATTTTCAGAAAGATGCATACAAGTTTTTTAAAAACGGGAAATGTCAGATCTACTTTGTCCTTTAGCTGGGACCCAGGAACTGCTAGATCTAGTATAGGGCTCAAGTGACTGAAACGTGAAAGCCTTTGGAGACACAGTTCTGGAAGTTTGAAACTTAGCAGCACAAGGCATGCTGGTAACTTAGCTGGTGCTTTAATTTGCAAGTTTATAGAATGGAGCTTTGCTGGTGGTGGCAGGAAAACTGATCCATCCATCTCCACCTGACCTAAGCGGCTCAAATACTTGCCTGAGTCTTACCATTTCTGATAACTGCATTAAATAAGAAGGACTCCTGAGAAACACAGACCCTTTTCCACAGCAAGCACAGTACAACTGGGGGCTCTGACGTAAAATCCCTCAGCCTTCCTTCAACACATCACATTTAACTAATGATGCACCAAGGTACCTGAATAGTTGTGAAAGGCTGAGGCTGTCTGTCTATGCATACACAAAGTCATGACTGTGCAAGCTTATGTGCTTTATTTCTGGCCTAGGGAGACCACATCTAGGCAATTTGAGCCTGCATGACTTTTGCAAATAATAGACTTTTCAGAATGAGTGGGATGGGGGAGTGTTAAAAATAATGAAAAGCTATCTTTTTTTTGTTTGTTTATTTATGAACATTCAGGTGCATACATGTGTGTGAAAAATCTGCAGGTTTCAATTTGCTAATTTTTTTTTTTTAAGTGAATTTTTTTTCTTTAACAGAAAATGGAATCTTTTTGGTACTTGTTGCCTTTCATTGAACTGTGTTCAATCTCTGTGTGTGTTTCGAGCAAAAATCAGTCTCTCCACCTCTCCAAAAAAAACATTCCCACGAAGAAAAATGGTTGTTTTTCCTGCTGTCAGCTTTGGTGGTAGGTGTTGGAGTGGGTTTTACTAAAGATTGTTAGTGAAATGGCAGGGTGACAGCTATTTGTAATCAGACTGGTTAGTTCATTCCCCCATACCTTCCTTTTTATTAAATCTGAACAAAATTAAATTTATTTAAAAAAAAAAAAATACATGGATCTAAAAACTTAAGTGACCTACAGGTCCTGGGAAATTCTTGGTAGCTGCAATGGCAGCCCTTTTTTGCAAAGCAGATTTCCCTTAAAGTTTTTTGAGTTGTGTAACCCAAACCAAGGGTCAGTCAACATTTAGGCCATGGCAGCTATGACATAGGGCAGGGGTGGGCAATTAGTTCTGGTGGAGGACTGCTTACTGAGTTTTGGCAAATCATTGAGGACCACATGACAGGCAGCCAGGGGCAGATGCATATTAATTTTCTACATTTTATAGGGGCCCCGCGGACTGGATAGAATGGCCTGGCAGGCCGCATTTTGACCACCTTTGATGTAGGGTCTTCTGAATCTGGATGTGCATGTGCAAATACCCTACTAGCCTGTGGTTAAATCCCAGTTTAATAGTTACCAGAGTTCGCTGTAACACCAGATTGGATTCCCACCTGTTCTGCTGCATATGTGAAAATATTTGTCTCTACACGTTGCCGACTTTCTGTTAATTCATACCCTCAGGAGGGATCCTGCCCCTCCCTGCTCTTGAGAGAAATCCATATTGCAAACAAAGTCAGGCAGCTGTTGGATTGTGGTGATGGGAACATCTGTCCATGAAGCTGATTGCAATCAGATAGGTCATCCACCAGCCTGAACCTCTGATCCTTTCAGTAGCCCAAGACCATCTGCCTGCAGCCAACTCAAAGGTTATCTGGGGTAGAGAGAATATAAATTTACAGCCAACGTTTGTCATGTGCTTTTCAGAAAATGGAAAGGTCATTGTGAGCTGCATGAATGTTCCAGAAGGATTTGCACTAATCTCATAGAGGAAATATTTCTGTGGACTTAATAAGTGAAATTCTGTTGCTTTGGGAGGTATTGGACAAAGGAGAACTCTTGAGTACAATTTCAAAAGAGGTGCTGCATTGATTTTTTTGTAACAAAGAGAAACTGCAGTTCTCTGATCTAATGCTAAGCTTTGTCCTTCTCTAGAAGAGCAGTTAGTCTAGGAAAATTGGCAATACTTAAGCCAGTGGTGATAGAAGTTCATTGCAGAGTAGAATTCCTTTGAAGTATGTGCATATTCTCTTGTAAGCGGTCACGATTGTCTTTCCAGACAAAATTCTGCAATCGGTGAACCTCTGCTAAGACCTGTCGTGGCCCTTGGTACAATCCTGTGGAAGACCAGATAATTCTGCCTTGCACTACTGTTAGTGGTTTCATGGTTTGTTGGGTTTTTTGTTTTTTGGGGTTTTTTTAATCAGAGCTAAATTATTTATATCTTTGCTGCTGCTTCCTGGCATCTAAATGGTGTCTGAAATGGCTGGTTATTGCCTTGGGTGATCTCATGTTTCTCTAAGAAAGGGTCTTAGAGAATAAAAATGTTCTCCTAACCTGATAACTCTCTCTCTGTCTTCCTTGTTCCTGATTACCCTCTCTTCTAACAGCCAAATGCTTTCTTTTCCTAGGGAAGCAGTTAGAAGATGTTCTACATAAAAATATCTAGGCTAGTGCCTTTTGGGGTCATAGCATTTGGGGTTACCTGCTATAACAAGTAGTCCGCAGTTTGCAGTTCCTGATGGGAGATATAGGAAGATTAAATGCACTGTTCTTCTTGTGTTCTTTACGTGGACCAAACTCCTGTGACAATTTTGCCTAGGTATGGACTGTAATAGTAAAGTGAAGTGAATGAGAGAGGTTGCTTTATGTGCTTCAGTGTATAGCATAAGTGTTAGGCCTCATAAATATTCCCTTTCTTTCCTTTTATCAATTCATACAGTTAACCATAATGTTTGACATTCCTTGTTCAGCTTGTTAGATTGAACAAGTTCACTAACGAGTAGTATGATGGTGACCTACAGGAAAGTCTGGGGGACACTGCTGTGATCACAAGAGGTTCAAGGTCCTTGGTCTTCTCACAAGAGGTCCAGCTCTTATGGACCCATGTGTGAACAATTCAAATGGCAGGGTCTTTTCCCCTGTCAATCTAAAATTGTCTAAACCAAGGGTTCCCAAACTGTGATATGTGTACCCCTTGGGGTACGCAAGACATCGGGGGGGGGGGATACATGGGAGAAATTATGTAATGGAGGATTTAACAGTATGTGGGCAGCTGGTAAAGCTGGAAGGGGTTGCTCAGTAAGACACAGTTTGGGGACTTGTGGTCTAAATGCAGAGGTAAAAACCAAGTAATTACTTAGTCTCTCAACATGCAAAGTTTTAGGAGACCCAAAGAATGATGGAATTCATGCTGCAGAGGCAAAATTCCTTTCAGGAGTATGATTGTATTGTAATTTTATCTTTTACACGTTGAATGAATGGGTTTTTATGTGATGTCCACACATCATACCATGGACAGATCCAGTCTTGCAAGTTTCCTGGAAGATGAAATAAAATAGCACCTTGATGTGGGGGCCAGTGGGCATCCAAAGCAGAGTTAAAAAAAAAAATAAAATAAAATACGCTTAGGGCATTTTTCACTTGCTGGTGACCAGTTAGTTATTTCTCGCTGTGTTGCTGCTTAAGGGTTGTGGATAATGTACTGCTAATTATTGGTCTGTCTGTGGGAAGATGTGCTGGCACACTGTACTTTTGTTTGTGCAGGGGGGTACTTTCCCCCTGGCTAACAGTCCAATTGCACCTAGTTTTTATTACTCCCAGACACTCTAGTGATGCGATTAGCACATTTCCTCAGTCGTTTTATTCCTTTCACGTTTTATTTTAGGTGACTAATTGCTCGTGAATGTAGGAGCCGATAGACCTGGCTTTTAGCCTTTACTGGCATAGGCATAATGAAAATTTCCTGGAGAGATGAACAGGGTTTCTGTCTGGGGCAGAAAGATGGGACAAAAATTACAGTGCAGATTAAATTGGACTGAGCTGGGGGAAAGAGCTATGTCTTTCTCTCCAGCTTCAGTCAGCAAAGGGATGTACAGTGTGCTGCAGGAAGCATTTTTGCTGATTCAGTAAGAGGCCTCTCACCTCTTATGAAGTTTCAGGTAATAAGTCTACTTGCTTATGCAGAATCCTACCTTTCACCGGAAGGTTTTCACAATTCCCCATCTCATCAAGAAGGGAAATGAGGCAGTAGTGGAAGCATTGCCCCCCACCCTTTGCCATCAATAGGAAAGCTGCTGGTATTTAAAGTGAGCCGAAGGGGCCCTGAGTCTCAGGATAGCTCTGCCTGCCTCCCTTCCCATGAAAAGCAAGCTTCTTTTTCTGTCCCACATCCCTGAAGCCAGCATTTGGTGGTTAGGAAGCAGTTGCTGTTTATGTGAAATGTCTTGGGATGAACAGGCTGGCATCACTGCAAGTCACTGCTGCTTACGAGCTCTGTATCGTGCCACTCCATGACAAGTTTGAGCGCAGCATTTAGGAGGCTGGAAAGCCAAACTTGTAACACTTTTGTGGCCAAAGTTTTTTGGCAGTGGAGACTTCAGAGGCAGGTTTGCTCTGCTTTGGAGGTGTGCAAGTCCATGCATAACTGAGATCACATCGTTTTCTGGGAGCCATTTGGAACATGCATCTGTGCACGTGTGCATGCACATGTCCTGCCTGAGTACACAGCTACTGCTGTCTGGTGGCTGGTGTGAGATCTGTGCATGTGTATGTAGTCAGGCTTGCGTAGACAGCAGTTGCAAAAGCTTGTGCTTTTGGAATGAAAGGGTGAGAGGCATCTGCCCTTTGGACCTTAGTTTGCAGCACACTTGACCTGGTGGGTATTTGTATGGAATCCCAAGGATCTGTAGTTTGTGTAATGTTATGTAGCAGCTCTAGGAAACTAAAGTTGTTGGTGTCTGTACCTTGCTAAGAGGTCTCTCCTCCTCTGGCCTGCATTCTGGGGAGTCTGAAACATGAATCTTTTCCTGCACCTGAAATATAGGCCAGTTGCAGACTCTTTCCTATTTAATTTGCTGATGCTGCCACATGCCAGAAATCCTTTTGCTGTAATTCAGCTGGAGGAAAACATAAGTGTAGTGGTTTAATGAGGGAAGAAGTTTTCCCATGAATCTCTGGCCCTAGGCCAGGTTCAGTTTGTATGGCATGGAGCTCTAAAGGTCTCTCTTGGAACATACCTGAGACTGCCTTGTGTTTATCTGGATAAGGGATGAATTATAATGACTCGTGGACCCACATGTAGGTGATTCAAGCAGGGTATGCAGTGCATATGTGGTGGGGTGGGGGAGTATGTGCACACACGCACACAGGAGCTATGAACCAATCACAGACATCCTGAAATTAGATTTCTTAATTGCATATCAATTTCTAGATAAATGGATTTCAGTAGGTGTGTATCTCATTTATTTGATATCTTTTCAGTGTCCTGCTATAAGATTTTTTTCTCCTTACTGGGCTTATTTAAGCTTGTCTAATGAACCAAAGTTATTAAAGCAGCCAGCTCAGGGTGAGAAGCTGGCTGTCAAAATGACCATTTTTTGTGGAGAATGGTGAGAGTTCGAGATCTTTCTCTTTAAGAGGAAGCTTAACTGGGGTTAGTGCTGCTGATAACGAAGAGCGGAAGGAGTAGTATAAGACAGGGCCATAATGAAACCTGTATTAGAATGAATGAATGAATAAAAGGATGGTGAGGCCCCTAAGGCATTTTATCTAGCCTGGAAAATGAGTTTTCCGCTGTATTAGGAGGACTGGAGCTTGTCATGGGTGTGTGGTCTGTCCATTATATTTTTCATATAAAGTTTGAAGTCAGGAGAGTGAGCTCTTCAGCAGATACTGTCTCATTTATATGCAGCTTTATATTGTACTGAAATGTATTTGCCTCTGCCTTTTGAGGTAGGCACTGGGAGCCATTGCTGAGATGAAAATAAGTTGTATCGATTGAAAAGTTTCCCATGTCTTCCCGAGTCCAATTTTGCAATGTCAGCATCTTAATTTCAGTGCACAGACAAATTCTTGCTCCATGGCTGAGAAGCAATAACTGATGTGCCTCCGGGTACAAAAACACACAGAAGGCTCATTTCTGACTTTAGAAAAGTAGAGCAAGGAGGGATGTTTCTGAAGGAAACCATTTTTCTTTTCTTTTTTTTTTTTTAATGCTATTTGCAAAAGTGTCATCCCTAGAACTGTACTTCCTGGACAACGTGTTGGCAGAGCCTTAAGTGCAAGACCCTGAACTTGTTCAGAGCAGTTAGGCTAAACATTGTGATTTGAAAGCAGGTGTGTTTGGGATCAGTTTTCAGTGGTGCTGGATAGCCTCTGCTTCCCTTGACTTCAGCGGAGCTCTGGGTTTCCAGCAGCCCTGAAAATCCTGCCTTGGGTACTCTTGTGATAACTGCAGTGTAAATCCTTAGAGAGAGAAACAGAAAATCCAAACTCGGGAGTTAATTCTGGTGGTATTAACCTGTCATCGTACCTCTTTACAGGTTGCTCCTTGTTTTGTGCAGGAGGTCAGATTCTTTGTTGCCCACATTTTATGTAGTTACATTCAATTGTACAAATGAATACCAAAACAATGGTAGACTTCTTTGCACCTGCATTCACTGACACCAAAGGCATAGCTCACTATTGCCTTGCAGCCTTGTCCAGTACCATGCTCATTGATCTGAATAATACAGATATAGTTGGCACCATTCCTGTTAAGGAGGTAGCTAGCACTGTGTGTTTTTTCGGGATTGGAAAATAAAGCTCTTTGAGTAGAACTGATAGGTTTGCAGGGCCTGAAACCTGAATTTACAGCTCTTCATCTTTGGCAGTTGATACATCAGTGCCAAGAGTGTAAATCTCTTTCTAAAACATCTTATAAAAATAAATGCTTCATACATCAAGTTTCATGCAACAGATCCCTCTATTCCCATGACTGGCTGGGTCAGGCAGGTTTCCCTTTGAGCATCTGTACATTTGGATCTTACTCACCAGGTTTGTATGTAACGGTGTCAGCTTGCAACCCCCTGAGCTTTCCCAGGAGCTCATTAATTCTTTCCTAGATTTGCCTGGCACAGTGTTTTACTTTTGCCTACACACAAGCTTTGAATAAATGGGGCAAACCCTTATTTCAGGCTAATGGTCTAGCTGAAAAACCGCAAAGATAAGAATCCAAGCATTTCTTAATAGTATCCAGAATAAGTGCTTGCACAACTTCTGTGGGGAGTCTGTTCCAGACCCTGGACACACAGTCAGTAAAGAAGTTTTTCCTTATGCCTGGTCTAAAATGGTCTTCCAGCAGTTTGTGACTGTTGTACCTTGTCTTCCCGTGGGGTGCCCTGGTGAACAGATGTTCTCCCAGATCCTGATGCACACCCCTTAAATACTTATAGGCAGTCACCAAGTCATGTCCCTCCCCTCCCCACCTCAAAAAAAAAAAAAAAAAGCAGCCATCTCTTCTCCAGGCTGAAGAGTCCCATGTCCCTCAGTCTCTCCTCATACGGCCTGTTCTCTTGGCCTCTAATCATGCGCATGGCTCTCCTCCAGACTCTCTTAAGCTTCCCCACATTCCTTCTAAAGCGTGGAGCCCAGAATTGGATGCAGTACTCTAACTGTGGCGGCCTCACCAAGGCCAAGTAAAGCAGGAGGATGGTTTCTTGGGTCTTGCTTGAGATGTATCAGTACATGCAAGCCAGAGTTTTATTTGGTTTGCCAGCTGTGGCATCACATGTTGATGATCTCCACTGAGTGTATATACCTGGAATATCCCTCTGGGTGCTAGACTGGGGATTGCTGCAGGTGCAGAGCAGTACTTCCTGTGGAACAGAGTTCTGATGCACTTGATATTTAAATATCATACATTTACACATTTTTTTTGTGTAAAATTTGGGGTTGAGTAGCCATTTAGGTTTGGTTCAAAACATGTAAAACATGATTTTTTTTTTTTTTTCTCACCCCTGTAAGCACACGCATGACTTCCTACTGACCTGTTCATAGATGTTAGGGGCTGGGAGGGACCTGTCCCAGGGAGTTTAGTAGCTCTGTGTTTACATGTTTGCAGACTTGGGATCCCAGGCCGAGCTTTCTACTGCATCTATACTGGGGAATAAATTGTTCTGTTCCTCCCACCTCCCAAAAGAAAACATGGTCACCAGCTTTGCAGGTCTTTAAACCGCCTGCAGGAGTATTAAAGGGGGGAATGGAGAGAGACTGCTGCTGACCCTGGTGCTGATTACAGTTCTGAGATCACGGCGTCCTAGCCCCGGTAATGCTGGAATACAAGCCTGGAAGGGTGTGTGTCCGAAAGCTTGCGGATACCTACAGAAATTTGGTTGCAGATATCTAGTTGGTCTAATAACAGTTATCGCCTCTTCCACAAGTTTCGGTAGTAAGTTTAGTTCTCCCCCTCACCCCAGAAAGCAGAGCAGGGGTATTCCAGCATCTTCCCCTCTATCTAGTTGAGTTTGCCAGGGTGAAAGTGAATGTTAAAATTAGCTAGAAATGTAAAGGTCAAATTCAAATGTGGCATATGCATGAGTTATGTATATATAACTAGAACATGCAGGATGGATTTCACAGGGAAAGAAACAGAGCCTTTTGCACTCATGATAAATAGACAAAGAAACTTCCTTAATTAGTGTTGCTTTTTGGGGGGAGGGAGGTTCCAAATGACCTTACCTTTTTCCCAAAAGGACTCCTTTGTCATAGTCTAGTCTTTGAAGGGGATTTGCACCTACCCTGACATTCTTCTTCAAATTTTAATTCCAAGCAAGATAGCTCCTAATCTCAGGCCTTTGAGAATAATAAAGTAGGTTACAGCAAAGCATGAATTCTGAACAGCTGGTAAAACTACAGCAACCATTTGTGGATGTGCTGTGCACTTGCCACTTGCTCCTTTCTTTGTGTATTAAATGATGACTTCGCTGTCTTTGTGCCTTGATCATGCTACGGTGGAAATTCAAATGCATAAGGGAATGAAGTGATCTTTTGTTAAAAGGGCTTGTGTACTCAAGCCCTTATGCACAGATGAATTTCCCCTTTGTGAAGCTGCTAGTTATTCTGCACTAGGTCATATTTCTAAACACTCTTGTGATACATGCCCATATTGAGTGCCTGGTGGTGGTATCCATTACAAGGGTGGTCTCGTTGGGAAGGTCTCACATCTGAAATCTGAAAAGGCTGTGATCTTCTTGCCAGGGTGTACAATGTACACTGCTTTGGGCCACTGTTGGATCTGGAAACAGCTTGCCATCTCCTGCAACCCCTGAGTTGCAAACCACAGACAACTGACCCTCTCGGCTAAGCCTGACAATCCTATCTGTCTGCTAACCACAGCACAAGGAGCAACTCTCTTCGCTTTCCTTGTTTGTGGTTTTCCAGCAATGATCTGTTTGGGTCTGTTGCAAAGAAACAGACTTGCTTCTTCCACTCTCCTCCCTCCTTCCATTTTCATATCGCAGGGGCATTCAGATACAAAGTCTTTCTCCATTTCAAGCTGGAATAAGGGAGAGTATCTAGCTTGGATTCCCTAAGAGACAGCCTCACCCAGAGCTGCTGTCTGTCTGTTCAGCTGCTGCTGACTCAAGAACGTTGTATAGCAAACCCTCTTCTTGGTTGCGAAAACATCCGTTTCTTTCTTCATGAGCACGCTAGAATTGTTCCGTGTAATATGAGCAAGTCGTGTAGGTCTAATGCCTTGTTGATGAAACTTTTGTTGTTGTTCCCTCATTTTTTCTAAACCACTGGCATAGGACTGTTGAAAACAGCTTGATGGAGGGTGCTATGCAATGGACATCAAAACACTGAGCGAGTGGGGTCTGGAGCAATGGCCTCGTGGAAGTCTTGCTCCCCGTTCCACCATTTTAAAGTAATGCCTATGCAAAATGGGTATGCAATAAGAACAGACCCCCAGCTTCTGTATAAGAGTTCCCTGTACTTTGATATGCCAGTGATAGCGATAGGACTTTTTAGGAACTTGAACATTTCAGTCAGCTATGAAAAAAATGTGACATGGGTCACTTTTAAACGCCCTTAAGTGGGACTGGTTTCGATGCTCAGTACCCCAAATTGTCAATTGTTTTTTGAAAATTTTCACCCATATTTTTCTTCACTACCATGTGGTAGTTGTATTTGGGCAGGAAAGTAAGGTGGGAGGTGTAATTTAGGAATGCCCTTGATATATACCATTAGGGAACATGGTAGTTTTCAGAGATGAGCAAGCCTGAAGCTTATGAAAGAAGCCAAAATATTTAGCTCTTGCTGTGCCATAATGCTTGTTTCAGCCACTGTAATTTCAAAACTCAGAACTGGCTTCTAATTATAGACACTTTGGTTCACCTGAGAATAGAATCTTTCTTTGAATTCCCAGTGAATGTGTTATCAGCAACAGAATGAAATACTACTTTGCATCTTCTAGCCAGTGTTGCTGTAGAGCATGGCTAAAGATTGTAGTGGGATCATGCTTTCTCTTCTGCCCTTTCTCATTGTAATATATAATGCACACGAGACCAAGGATACTTTGAAATATCCATATGTGCCAGCTTGGGGCTACTCCTCTGTCTTGCCGTTAACCTGCTGCAAATATTTTCAGCTTTGTGAAATTCTTTGCATTGGTGTGTGCCCAACAAGAGCTTTGTGTACTGACAGAAGTGATCATTTAAGATCTATTTTAATTGAACTACACTTTTGAACTCCACAATTGATATTTGTAGCTTTTTCCTTCGGCAGATCCTAAATGTTATGGGGCTGTGATGCTGTAACATATAGTAGGCTAAATAAACTCAGTGGCCAGACTTCAACTTGTCTTCAGTGGTCGCATCCAGATGAGCTCACATGTGTGGGTTGCAGCACCTCAAGGCTGTTTGAAGCTCCGTAAACTGCACGCAGCACATGCACATTTGCCACGCTGTTAATTTGCAGTATGGTGCCAAAATTTGACACCAGGAGATCCCAGGGCTAAAAAACCACCTGCAATAAAAAAAAGCAGTGTGACATGTGCTGCCAGAAATGGAGCCTGGCTGTCCAGAGCTATGCTGTAGCTGCTGGCCAGACTCTCTGTAGCCAGATTGGGGGGTCCTGGAGCAGCAACAGCACCAGTGTGCTAGGTAAGAATGCTGAGGTCAGCACAAGTGTTGGGCCCAGTCTCGCTTGTGCCATCCAGCACAATTAGCAGGGGTATGCCCTGTGCCAAAAAAGCAGTAGCACAAATGTGTGCCCTGGGAAATGCATGCCCCTGCACATTCACAACTGTTTGGATGCACCCAGTGGGACCAAAATCTGGCAGCATTTGGTGATTTGCATTTCATGGAGCTGTCCAGTTCTGTCTTGGGTGCTGGACCTGTGGAGTAAAGACTGTAGCTGTAGTTGTTTATTGGTGTCACTGTCTTCTGGCTGGATTGTGCTTTTCACCTTCCTTGGCAAGGTCTTACGGAGTTCAGGCGAAGGATATTAAGTTCAGACACAAATGATATTAAGGGAGAGCTTGTATCTGGAGCCTGTGCTGCTCTGGAAGACACCTTGTACAATGAAAATGGCGCTCTGTGGCCTAATAAAAAAGGAGGAAGAAAAAAAGAGAATGAAATTTCTGGTAGGAAGTCAAATGCATCAAATTAATTGTCAGGCCCCTTTGCTTCCATGCTCTCTGTGACCCCTGCTTGGGGGCTGCAGCTCATCT
Organism: Caiman crocodilus; assembly: GCA_030014935.1. NCBI lineage: Eukaryota > Metazoa > Chordata > Crocodylia > Alligatoridae > Caiman > Caiman crocodilus. The sequence goes on along the minus strand of JAGPOW010002401.1, from coordinate 210,779 downwards.
GCCTCATGCAGCCTATGATATGATAGAAGAAGTGACTTCATTTATTTCTGGTCCTCTTCCCTTGGTCTTCCTGGTACTGGCATCATGTTGCCTTTCAGTGTTGTTTCACCGATTAAAGCACTACAGCTGCAGGGGAAAATGCAGACAAAGGGCCCCTCAGATTCCTCTCTGTTATGGGACTAATAATAGTTTGCTTCCTCTTTGTCATGTGAGAGCTGCTGCTTTTAATATAACCAGGCTGGTTCCTAGTGGAGCTTGTTGCCATGCAGATAACAGCATGATTGGAGCTTGATCACAGTGGTGGAGTATTTGCAAGGACCTCGGACAAGCCACGTGGAGCTGGGGCTAAAGGGGCTGCTAATTTTTTTGTGATCTGCATGCTCTAGTCAGTATAAAGTGGATATGAGGGATCTGGCTAGGTCATGGCTGGGTTTTTTTGCGATGCCTCAGCCATCCACTCTTAAGACTAACAAGAAGTAGATAATTTTTTTCCAAATCCTGTACTTGGTGCAGAAGTCTTGCTGAAGAAGGCAATATAAAAAAGAGGTGTTGTAATCTCCGTGAGTACAGTAAAGCAGAGATTGGCAATACCCTGGGTGACAGTCTTGTAATTTCATTGCAATTGCATGGTATTTGGTGTGTTTTGTAAAACCCCAGCTCCTGGGGTCCTGGGAATATGTAAGATCATCCTCATCCATTTAAAAAGTAGGGTTGCCAGGTCTCCTGATTGCTGTGTGGCTTTCTATGGAAAGAACCAAGGAGTGTAATACACAGTTAGAATTGTTGGCGACTGGAGCCATGCTAATATGCTTGTAGCACAAGTGCTGCCTAGGAGTAAGCATGCAGAATTCTGCTTGAGTTTCTACTCTGTTATTCCTGTAATCTGTTTGCATGGTAACAGGGACTAATAGGAAGAGTAATTAATCTAGGGCTTCCTGTATAAAGAATTATCTACTTATAAGTTCACAGAAGGGAAGTAGATGTATAACCATTTCTCTTTACACTAAATATGATAATTTTATTGTTCTCTTGACCTACTCATGAGTCTTATTTTTTGTTGCAATTCTCCCCTTTTGCCTCCTAATCACGTATTATGGTTACAGACACCCTGGAGCTGGGGGACTGGACCATCTTGGTATACCAGTTGCACTATAAGGACTTGATTCCCTATCAGGGGACAGACCCCATGCAGGGGTTTGAGTTCTGAGTTTTCTTCCTATCTTTTCTTACTGCCCTATTAGGTGGTGATGTGTTTTTCTCCTTTTTTTGGAGGGGGCAGAGGCGAATCACTTGCTCTCTCTGTGGTTGTTTCCTATGGCTCATCCACTCTAATTTTAATTCTTTCAGTGTTGGGACTCCTGGCTTATCCTGTGCACACATGGATAGTGCCTAATACAGGGAGGCCTTGCTAGATGTCTGTACAGCATCTAGAGTAATGTATCCCTGATCTTCACTGAGGCCTTTGGGGGCTATTCTAATGCATATTATAAATAAGCTCAGCACCTGTCATCGCTAAAGTGTAGGAATCAATTTGGAACAATTTAAAATGTGCGCTTGACTTGACATCTCTAGTGTATTGGGATCCATTGTCCATCCAACCCAGTCATGTCAGCTCCAGTATATGATAGTAACATTCATCACAGAGGTAAATGAACCCTTGGAAATGCTTTTGTTGGTTTTGACCTCCTTTCAGGATCACAAAGTGGTCTCAAACTAACCCACAGCTTGCTGAATCTTGCCCTTTTGCTGGGCACCCATCCAGATCAGCAGACACCTCGGGGACAGGCATGCTGTTCAGAGTACATTGCCTATAAACCTTGCACCTGCTGCCTCTAGCAAGGCTCAGTTCTGAAGGTATCGCAAGCTTAACCCATAGGAGTTGCTGCAAAGATCTGAACAGTCAGCAATTTGTAATGGGCATACATGAGGTTTTTCTTTTGGGGAGGAGGTTTTAAGTGTATTGCTCATTCTCATAAGCTTTAAAGCTCACAAAGCCTTACATTTTTTTCCTTATCTCCACCTCTGCGCTGTCCTGTCAGAATGCCTTGATTTACTATAGCTGGAATCTGAATTTCATAATATGTTCCATCAGAGAACCATTATCGTGGAAAACGAACTACCTTTATTGGTATGGGCCACTTGGTGTTTTCAGAGCAAAACGTCTGTCCGCAGCATCCCCAGGAGAAGGGTAGAATTGTTTGCTCTTACAGAGCAATGCATTTATCACAGATGCACGTGGTATTTTACAGCACCCACCCATATCTGCATTTTTGCTGTGCTTTTTTGGCCCAACAAATTATCTCCAATCAAAGAGAGTCAGGCTGGCTCCTCTGATAAGGTTATTGGGAAAAACAATGGAAACAGTATTTTGTCCTAAGCTAATTAAAACAGGAAAAAATGCTTAGCTTGCTACCTTCCCTCTGAAATAGATATGTCAAGTCCTTATTAATATTTTATAATTTGTCAGGTCTTTTTGCAGCCTCCAAACTGCAATTCTTACTACGCTTGTAGCGTTACACCCTTGCCTACTCCTTCCAGCTGAAGATCTCATGACTGACCCTTATAGAAGTGGGACATAGGCTGTCCCATTTCCTCTGCTTTACCTGTGGCATATCTGCGTTGTCAGGGTTGATGGCAGTTGTATGTAGAGTTTAGATTATGGTTTGTATGGGATGGTTTGAGTAGGGGTGATCCTGCCTCAGGCAGGAGGTGAACTAGATAAGCTGTGGAGAGTCCTTCCAGCCCTTCTCTATGACAGTGATTTTTTGGAGTATTTCAGAAAATGATTAGGCAGGTGGACATGAGCAAAGGGGGGCAGGAGTTAGAAATTCATGTGCTTTTGATTTTTAGCTCTGTTGGAAAAACTTTGCAGTCATGGATTGCATTTAATCTTGTATCACTCCTTTGCTTTTGCGGCTAATGCATTAAGGTTGAAACTCCCTTCTCTGCCAGACGCTGACACAAGACTGGAGCCCTGTTTAAGCAGCAGGTGCATATGCAGCACGTAGCCTTCCCTGGCAGCGTCCACCTAAGATCTGCTCTGCTGGAGGGTAACAACCTACCACTTCTGCCAGTCCAGAGCTATGCTCTCCGAAGTCCAGTGATAGGTGTCTGTGCTGTGGTGCTGAAGTTCTCAGATTCAGTCCTGGCAATGCTTGCAAGCTTTACACTGGGTCTCCATTCATATGTATATGAACTTTGCCATCAATAAATACATTTTAGTAATGGACTGTTTTCCCTGATTAGCAGCTCTTGAGCATTTTATCATGGCCTTTCCCTTCCTGAGGGCTTCTACCAGCAGTCCCTAATGCCATTTAAAAGGAAAAAAAGGAATGGAAATCACTGATAAGGAGCTAAAAATAACAATGCTTTCCATGTTAAAGCATTAGATATTTGGAAACAAAATTTCTGGTCGGGTAAGGACAGGAAGCAGCAGTAGCTGGGCTCAGGGGAGCAGAGGAAGACAAGTGTTTTATCTTTAAAATGTAAATCAGGCTGGTCTCATCTTCCTTCCAGGAATTTCTCCCTCTGGCAGTTGGTGGAGAGTGTGAGCTGCAGTCTGAGCTATGCTTCTGTTTTGTCCCAAGCTTTGTCCTTAGCTTTACCTGGAGCTTCCATGAGTAGCTGTTTGATTTGGAGGCTGGTCAGGCGTCCCTGATGACATGCTGTTATGGACAGACCATCCACCTTCAGACCAGACCTTGAACCTCTCTCCTGGGCCCCCAGACCTGGCAGAGTCTGTCTTTATGAAGCAGTCATCTTATTTTTGAGGGCAGTGGGCAGCTCAAGCCAGGACACTGGCAGTGCTCAGTCAGTGATGATAGAAGGTACATACACTGTAGGGACTGGCCTCTGCTGCTGCAGGAAAATTAAAAACTGGCAGCGACAGAAATGAATAGGCAGGTCTAGAAATGCTCTTGCAACTGCATTCAAACCATCTGGCAGAAACAGCGTGTGGGCTTTCATATGACTTCGTTGCTTTATTCTCTAGGATTGCGAGAGTGACTGTAGTAAATGAAACATCATAACATTTCATTTTCCCAGCAAAATTATATGCTGAAAGGTAAGCAGCATTTGGGCACTGCAGTCAAAGACCCAATTAAATATGCACAATTTGAAACCAACAGATTGTGGGGCATGACAGCGTGCCGCAGGAGAAATAGCAGGCTTCAGCAGACATGGTCAGTTTTCTGCTGGGTACAGTAAATATTGAGCACTTTGGGCAGAAATCAGATAGAAGTGCTTCCACAGGGTTTGTGTTTCACTCATGGCTGTCTGCAGCTTGCGTCAGCAGCATCTTGTTCAGAATGCTTTGCGCATGGGAAATCTTCAGTTCAGTGGACACAAGGAAATGTATATTGCTAGAACACTGAGTATCTAGCTATGGCCATGGCGCTCTAAGCACACTTGGTAAGTCTGTCCATGTCCAAGTAGAGCTTCTAATTTAGCTAGACAACAAGGTGAGCAGAAAAAGAGACAGTGAAAGGTCCTACAGCAGGTTTGTGGCAAAGCTACAGAGCCCATGGGCATTTAGATGCCTGTTTTTGTGCTCTGACACACCAGAGACCCAGCATGTTGGAGCAGACTCGATTAATTGAGTCTGGTCTGCATGCAAGCTGACATACAACTGCACATGATGTAGCACAGTGCATAACTGGCAAAATGCGTGTCAGTGCACAGAAAATGGCAATACACTTTTGATGTGTGTTAATTCAAAAGTATGCCACTGTCACTTTTTTTCAGCACTGATGTGCATTTTGCCACTTATACAACTGTATGCACCACAGCGCTGGGTGCTTTTCAAAGCTCCCAGTGCTGTGATGGGAGCTTTGAACAAATGTCCTGACTCCTGTCCAGTGGTTCATCTGCTGTTTCTCAGGAACAGCTCCATCTGAATTTGGTAGTAGAGGCATGGAGAAGGAGCAGCAGAGGTTTTTTAGGGCTGTCAACTTATTGAGCTACTGATATAACTTCTCCCATTTCTTGCAACTATGTAAGAAATAAGCCCAAACACTATTAAGGCGATAACCCTGCAAAGCCCATAGGTCCCTGCACCTATGGGTAGAGGTCAGTGTGTTCATCAAAAGGCTCTTTAATGTTTTCAGCCTACATGCTTTCATGCTGCGCATATCAGAGAGGTGCAGAATCATCTGCAGGTACTGAAGGTATCTGGCAATTCAGACACCACAGGTGATAGGTTACTAAATCTATTAATTACCCAGAAGTCAGGCTTACTGTATGGAGGTGGGTATTTTTATGATCTCAAGACTGGAATATATATTTTTCCTAAACAGGAAGGGGATTAAGTTGGAGGGAATGACAGGCAGGAGCTCTGTGTTACTGCAGTGTAGGATGTAGGAGCCCTGCAGCTTTCCCAGGTAATTAAAGGAAAGTATTGGCAAGACGCTTAGAATGTGGAAACTGCTAGAACACTAACAGCATTCCTCCTTGGCATCTCTTGCTGGTTTTCTTTTTTTAACAGCCATCCTGTCTTGCACCGCTGTTCATCAAACTGCATCTTCCTTAACTGTCTGGGCCTGGCTGCTCTGCCAGGGTGATGTGTACCACCCAGGTAGATTGAATTCGGTGTGCACACTGTCTCATCCTGAGGCATGTCATGTCCGAGCAGTTCCAAATGAAGGCAGTTTCTCTGCTTGCGCTTGTAAAATCTCTTACGGAGTTTGAACGTCAAGTTCCCTATTTCTTTGATGAAGAGATGCAGGGAAAACTTCACCCCCTAGGCAGAGTGCCTTTCGTGCAGCATTTAAAACCCATTTCGCTGGCCATTTTGTTGAAGGGTCAGTTTAAACTTTATATAGTACTGAGGCTTTCCAGCCTGTGTTTGAAATTTCTGGCAGGCTGAACTTTGACTGTTCTTTAAACATGGGAAGCCATCTTTGATTCTGCATTCTTTTGAAGAGCTCATTGATAGCCCCAGCATGACAGCTCTTATTCTCCAAGGTCTTGAGGGAGGTTGAAGACGAGGGAAAAGTCTCTTTAGACAAGCGATAAGCTGGTCCACTGTGAAGACTCAAGTCTTGCGAAAGTAGTACTTCTCAAGAATTAAGAACTAAGAAGAAGTGGGAGCTAATTTTTTTTCCTTGACGTGACCATGCTAATCCTTAGTCTAGTTATGTCAAGCGACAATCATTGGTATCATTACCGAGAGCTGGGAGGATTATCCGTGATTCTATGGTGCATTAATTCCAAGATCTTTGACTGCAGTGTCTGTTGGTCTGTAGGACCGGCCCCTGCTGCGGGCTTATGACAGCAAATAATGTAATGCCAATGTTTGTAATAAGTGATGTGGAGTGGAAAATTGCTATTTGGGTTAAGTGCCAATCTTGATGCATAAATGTATTTTGAGATGAAGGACCATGTGTAGGTGCATCTCAGACCTCCATTTAAGAATAGCAAACTCCACTAGTCTGACTAGATCATCATGGATGCATGTGTGGCAGGGAGATATTGCCTGCTAACATTTTCGACTGCGCCCTGGTCATCCTCCTTCCTGACATCCTGCAGGAGTGCTACTATGATTCATAGATTCATAGATGTTAGGGTCGGAAGGGACCTCAATAAATCATTGAGTCCGACCCCCTGCACAGGCAGGAAAGAGTGCTGGGCCTAGATGACACCATCTAGATGCCTATCTAACCCCTACCCTGGGGGTCTTCAAGAGGAGAAGAGCATGACCTCCCTTGGGAGCCCGTTCCAGACCTTGGCCACTCAGACTGTGAAGAAGTTCTTCCTAATGTCCAGTCTAAATCTGCTCTCTGCTAGCTTGTGGCCATTATTTCTTGTAACCCCCGGGGGCACCTTGGTGAATAAA
>JAGPOW010002401.1:171067-203847 GCA_030014935.1 Caiman crocodilus | reverse complement strand
GCCATTATTTCTTGTAACCCCCGGGGGCACCTTGGTGAATAAAACCTCACCAATTCCCTTCTGTGCCCCCGTGATGAACTTATAGGCAGCCACAAGGTCCCCTCTAAACCTTCTCTTGCGGAGGCTGAAGAGGTCCAGGTACCTCAGTCTCTCCTCGTAGGGCCTGGCCTGCAAGCCCTTAACCATACAAGTGGCCCTTCTCTGGACCCTTTCCACATTATCCACATCCCTCTTGAAATGTGATGCCCAGAATTGCACGCAGTACTCCAACTGCGGTCCGACCAGTGCCCAATAGAGGAGAAGCATCACCTCCTTGGATCTATTCGTCATGCATCTGCTAGTGCACGATAGTGTCATTAGCGTTTTCACACTGCTGACTCAAATTCATTTTGGAGTCCACTAGGACTCCTTTCTGCTTCTGTGCCACCAAGCAGGTCATTCCCTAGGCAGTCGGTGTGCTGGATGTTTTTCCTCCCTAGGTGCAGCACTTTGCATTTCTCCTTGTTGAATTGCATTCTGTTGTTTTCCGCCCACGTGTCCAACCTGTCCAAGTCTGCTTGCAGCTGTTCCCTGCCCTCCGGCATGTCCACTTCTCCCCATGGTTTTGTGTCCGCTGCAAACTTGGACAGAGTACACTTCACTCTCCCATCCAAATCGCTGATGAAGACATTGAAGAGTATCGGTCCCAGGACCGAGCCCTGCAGGACCCCACTGCCCACACCCTTCCAGGTCGAAACCGACCCATCCACTACGACTCTCTGGGTGCGACCCTCTAGCCAATTCGCCACCCACCGGACTGTGTAGTCATCCAAGTCGCAGCCTCTTAACTTGTTCACCAGTATGGGATGGTATACCGTATAGAAGGCCTTCTTGAAGTCTAAGTATACGACATCTACCCCTCCTCCTGCATCCAGGCATTTCGTAACCTGGTCATAAAAAGAGACTAGATTAGTCAGGCATGATATACCTGCTACGAACCCATGCTGGTTTCCTTTTTGATGTGCTCCGAGTAAATGCATACAACCCTGCTTAGGAAGGGGAATACCTGTTTCTGTTCAATTCACCACATGTTAATGGTGCTTCTGCAAAGCTGTTTCTCCTTTCTTGTTGTTTCTTTTACAAATAGATGGCAGGGAGCACAAACAATCAGACTGTCTAGCCTAGCCACGTATGCCTTTTTGACACTGGGTGTAATTGATACGGTCGGCAGCCTCGTTCTCCTGGGCAGTGTGTAAAAAGCAAATGATAAAAATCCATAGATGATGCTGCCAAAATTGGTGTCCAGAGAAGAAAAAGATTAAAATAATGGAAAATGGAGATGACTAGAAAAACAAATGTTAGTGACAATAATAACTTTTTGTAATTGAAGAGTGCTGCTGTCCAGATTCAGAAGTTTTGAGGCCAGAAGGCACAGAGCATTATGATTAACTCCTGATCTCCTGCTGAAAACAAGCCATAGACTTTCGCCCAGCAATCCTATATAAAGGCAATTAACTTTTGTTTGAGAGCGAACTCCAAAAGGGTATACTCATCTCTGAAAATGTCTGGAAAAATATGGGCAGAGCTGCTTTTCTGTGCTACAAATGCATCTAGAAATAGAGCAAATGGAGTCCAGGGCCTGAATATGAATGGCTGAAAGAAAGAGAAATTGTCTGTTCCTTTTAAAGCACTGAGAAGTGACCTAAAAAGGCGTTTAAGCAAAGAGTCTGGCCAGCACATCCACCCTTTTGGGTAAAGGTTAGCAACTGTAGGATAGTCCAGAAAAACCTGTCAGCTCCCCTGAAATGCCCCGTGCTTGTATGCCGGTGGCTCAACTGTGCAAACTGCATCTGAATCAGGCTGTGCCAGGCTGAATCCTTGGGAGACTCCTGAAGAAAGGCAATGAGTTGGTGAAAGGCTCTGAAAAATAAAATAGCAGGGATGGAGATGACAGCCCTTGAAATATAATCCAAACCCAAGCAGAGCTACCATAAACCAAGAAGAGTCAAAGACTGATGTTTGTGTTACCTCCTTGTTCTGTGGGAGGCAGTTGGATATTTAGCGCCAGAACATAACCCTAAGAGAATACTTCCAGGAATAGCTTGAATCTGGTCCTGAGTCGGGAGACAGTGGCTCGCTTCCTTACTTTGCCATAGACTTGGGAAAGTCACTTACTGTCTCCAAGATTTTGTTCTTATCTGTCTGAGTAAGTGCATGGAGCACTGAACTGTGCTCACACACAGTGGGGAGGAAGGCCTTTTAAGGGCTATGGGTGATCATTGGGAAAGCAGGATTAGCAGGTGTGTTGGGGAAGGAATAAAGCAGCAAGGTAACAACCAGGCCTGACTTCTTGTACACTTGTTGTGTTAGATGATCGTACCGTACTAAATGGGACTGAAAATGCCACAGCAGGAAGCTCTGCACAAATAGATACTGCTACGTGCTGCACAGTCCTCCTGTGGGTGTCTTCAGGCTGGGAGCAGGGCTGACCAGTTGCAGAGTGGGGAAGATGGTCTGTCTGAGAGCCAAGTCAGCAATGAAGAAATCTTGATGAAGCTTTGACTGCAGCTAATTAAAGCAGACACTCCAGCCCTGGGGTAGCAGGAAGCTTCTGCTCTCGCAGTAAATCTGTGTCAAAGTTTCATTACCTTTTGCTTCCTACAAAATTAATTCTCCCTTAATACAGTCTGACAGATTAGATCCTGCTAGACTTCCGGATCTATGTTTCCATTTCCATTACATCCATGGCACATGCTGTCAGGAGCCAGTGGCTTCATCTGCCTTAATGCTTTTGGGGAAGAGCCTTTCCTGCCTTCTCAAAGCATGTTTGAAATCACTTAACAAGAGATATACTGTCTCTCCTGCTACACAGTGCTTCTTTGTAAAATGTTTTATTACTTATAATAAACATTATTTCTCTGCTTCACTTTCTTTCCTTTCAGCTGCTGGCAAAGCTTTCTGCAAAATCTGATTTACCCCTGATTGCCATATAATGCAGCAGTTACAAGTATTGGTTTTGTTTGTTTGGGTTTTTTTAAGTATTAAAATGGATATTTAAAGCAGTAGCTTTAAAATGCTAATTTAGCAAGTCCTGAAAGGGGGGGCTGTCAACATAATGTTTTCCTCTAATGTGTCACAACAAATAGAAAACTTGGTTAGAAGGACCTTATATATAATTAGAAGGAATTACAAGCTATGGATGTATTTTGGGGGGGATAAGTTTATTTTATGTGTTATAGTTTATGAACTATGTATTCAGGAGAAGGTTAATTTCAGGTGAAATTGTCTATTTTCACTGTTTGGGGTTTTCCCTTTTTTCTCTTAAAACCATGCTGTTTTGCTTCTTCCCACTGTGTATAGTTTTCAGGTGAAAAGCACATTTCATTTGTGGTTGAATAACTATTTAATGCCACAGTTCTACTCTTGGTCCTATTTTAATATATTATCTTGATTATTTCATAGACATTAGGGCTTGAAGGAACCTTCCATGATGATTGGGTCCAGCCCCCTACCTAAAGGTCAGATCACCCCAGCCAGATAAGCATCCATTTGGAATAGGGGTTAGTTATGAGGTAGGAAACTTAGCAGATAATACAGTTTTTAGTTTATTTGGACCCAGAGGAGACTGTCAAGAGCTTTAGATAGATCTGAGCAAGGTGGGGAATTGGCAACACGATGGTGATCAAAGCTGCAATTGTACTCTTTTCTCCTGGGAAGAAGGCAAGGGACAAACGTGAGAGGGATGTTCATCTTGTTGTTAAATGCACTACTGGAAGGTGCTCAGTGCTCCAGGGAAGAGCTTGGCACAAGAACCTACATGATGGGATTGCATAGTGGAGGAAAACATTTAATACACTATGGTTTTGTACCCTGTGTACTGCATCATCTAAGGAAAGGACCAAGGCATCACTGAATGAGACATCTGATGAGTGAATGAGAAACCGCTGTACCATGTGCTGCTGTGGTCATATTAAAATAAGATCACAGGATGCAGAAGGGTTGGGGAATGGTGTTTTGAGGAGTGGGAAATGCAGCACCTTTCTGAATATCAGTAGTTAAGTCTCACTTGGATACTGGGTTCAGATCTGGTTACAACTCTGCTAGCTCTAGTTTTACGGTGTTTGAGACCTTTATGCATGTTAGTTAAGGTGGCAACACCTATCCAGAGTTGTTGGTCATTGTGTAACCTGTGGGAGGAGACTTTTTGTAACTCGAGCAAGGACGTGCAGCAAGTTGCTGCTCAAATCACTTAGACCAGTGGTTCTCAACCTTTTTGGGACCAGGACCCATTTATAAACCTCAGTAGCCAGTCCAGACCCAGTGCCCCTCGCTCCCCCTGTCACTAGCATGTGGGCCGGGGGACCCAAGTGGAGCTCGGCCAGCCTGCAAGGGAAAAGCCACTGTTTCCCATGCTTTTCTCTTTTAAAGGACAATCCTTTTTTAAAGTTTGTTGATTCGTTTTTAAAGTTTATTCATGAGTCTTTCATATATTCTCAACCTGTGGGTCACAAGAAATGCCGACCTCAATCTTTCCTCCCTTCTCAAGTGGGATGGTATGGGGGTATTTGGGGCTTATTGTCTTACAAGCTCATCCCTACTTACTGGGGATAGGGGAGAGAGCGGGTCACTTAACCCTTTATGGACAACATCCCTGTAGAGCTGCACAGAACTGGGGCAGTTGAAAAGGGAAGCTTTCACCCGTCTAAGTTTGGCAGGTCATCAGCCTTGCAGTTTTCCTGTTGGCTCAGGGCTTCAGCACAGCACGAAGCATGGCAAAAGCAAGTGACTCACAGCAAAGTGCTCTGCTGGCAGACTCACATGTGCACCTCATGGAAACCTTGGCAGTGCTGTCCATGTCATTTCTCTTGGCTCCTCTCCTCTTTCTTGGGGCTGCTGCACAAGCAGAATAACAACTGGTAGCAAACTTTGTCAGCTCATGGATATGTCTTTCTTACCATTTATGGAAAGGGGATTTCAAAATGAATGTGTCACGATTGAAATTGGTTGGAGTGGTTTTGGGAAACACTGAACAAAATCTGTTCAACTATTTTCTTCTATGCAATATGTAAAGGATATGTCTGAAAATACTAGGGCTGGAGTGTAAACAAAAGCCCTCCAAGCAACCTGAAGGGAGTTACTGGCTTTCCTACATGGGGAAGGTAATGCACAGTAAGCTAGAACATTACATTTTCAGCACACTAGAGATTGCACACGGTTGTCTTCTGTGGATGGTGAGCTTTAGAGGGCTCTGAATATGGAGTAGGGAAATGTGTATGGTCTCTTCTGCCCCGGTAATCCGAATCCTGTTTTGCAATGTAGGAGAGACTCAACAGCCCAGTCCCCAAGGAATTTGGTTGCCTTGTTCTATTAAGCTCCATTTTGCAAAAACGTAGGGTTTATCTTTTTGGGGCCTTATGGGGGAAAAAAACACACATCTAAATTGACCTTTTTGCATTGGACTAAACTGAATCAACTCCTACGGGCATAAAACAGTTCTGCACAGAGTAAGTGCGGCCTCAGTCCAGTCTAGCATTATGAATAATAATGATAATGATGCAGCTTAATTAACCCGCTTTGAATTCTCATCTGTAGGTGACTCAGGCTGCCTTTCTTCAGTGCCCCTACGTAGACAGGGTATCGAATATTGCTTAATGCATTCTTCTCATTCCTTGCTCAGAACGAAGGATGAAATGCTAGGATTTAAGTCACAAACAGAGGTCATTCCCCTGCAGCTTTTTCTGTCTCCTGCATTATTACTTTCCGTTGGATTGTTTTTGAGATTGGTTTAATTCGTATTCCACAACTCTCCCCATTGTAAAACCTGAAGTATATAAATAAAGTGTTTAACAGGTTAGATAATCTCATCTCCAGCCTTAGTAAAATAACAAATTAGGGGGGAAAAAAAGTATTTATTTGTTCTGCATAATAGGAATTGTAATATTATTCAATAATGGAACATTACTCACCCACACAGATGCTGAAGTGGGCTATAAATTGCTTGTGTGCTGGGAATGAATGTGTACAGAATTGCTAAGGAATCCTTCAGTTTGTTCCTTTGGGATTCCAGCTAATAAGACCTCCCACACTGTCCTTCTGGCTGCTCTGATGTGTCCTGGCAGTCTCCAGAAAGCCATGGTGAGTGAAAACACTCATTCCTGCAAATGTCTTAACCTAGCAAGTCTTCAGATTTTAACTCTTGGTTCTCTGTGGTACACCAAACCAGGTCTCTTCCAGTTTGCCTTATTGAAGGGCCTTGCAAGTCACAGCATCAGACACCTCCATTTAATTTTTGTGGATCTGGAAAGGCAGCAGCTGTGGTTTTTTTTTCTAAACCCCGCAGTAATTTCCTTTGGTTGCCCAATGGCTATAGGATGTGTTGGTTTTGTACCCGACTGCAGTTTTTTGGGTGCTGCCCAAGGAAGGAACTTAAGTTGACCTTCAAATGATGCATGTCAGAGCAGCAGGATAGTATCAGCCTGGCCTCCTGTTTGCTCAAAGGATCCTTGTTAGCTTGCCAGAGTTATTGCCTTTATCTAAACTCCTCTCAGCACCATTAATTCAGGGCAGTTCTTCCGACCTCTGCAGGTGACATTTACTCAGGTATTTGGTGATTCTGGCTGAAATACTATCCTTATGAGACATAGGATTTGTTTGCTACAATAACTTTTCAGGGTAAATGGCCTATAAGTGCTTGTTTTATGCTAAACTGCGCAAGTCTCAGCTTGGTTATCTTCAAATCCTTAGTCCCTTGAAACTATTCTGTAGTCAGCATTGCTGCCGTGGGGAGCCTGAGATGACTCGCTTCAGGTCTGCAAGTCCCCTGTTACCCTTTGGTAGGGAGCTGTGAGTTGGCAAAGACCAGGATCCTTTAGTTAGGATTTGGTTATTCTTGGAGACTGGTTTTAGCACCCATTTCAAAGGGAAGATTTTTGGATGTTTCTTCTCAGCAGAAAAATGTCTGAAAAAGAGGATCTGACTGACTGCAGAGCCTTTAAAGAATAGGTGCTGCATAAAGTTTATGTTGATGCAGTAAAGAAACTTTGAGCTGAACTTGGGATGAATTTTTTTCAAAATCATCAAAACTGTGGAACTTGATGGTCCATTGACGTATTCCCTTAAAAGCTTTCAGTGACTTTATATTAGGATAACACTTTCAAGGAAGGCCAAACTGAGGACTATTACAACTTCAAGTCCTTGTAATATTAGCCTCTGCTGGTAAAACACTGACCGGTGAATCCTGAAAGCCTTCCTTAAGCATCCTTTTTCTTTCAACTTTTGGTTTTGTCAGTTGGTCAAATGACTTGGAATGTCTGTGCTCGTATTAATTATGCACAAGCAGACCTGAGCACCCTGGAATTACTCTTTGCGAGCTGTCTTTGTGCTTGCAGGTATCTTTTACTAGGGGCTGGGTAAGGTGACATCAGAGATCAGTCTCCATAGCCTCTCACATGGCTTATAAGCCCTTCAGGGAAGGACCTAATGTTTTCTGTGGGCACGTGTTGTATTTTATGCAGTATCATCATGCTGGTGATGGAAGCAGCAGCCAAGAAGATTGTCCCTGAGCCTTGATCTAGTCAAGTAATTGGGAGGCTGATAAGGAAGAGGATAGTCGTGTATTATCATGGAGGTGTGTACCCTCCATTTTTTTCTAATGGCATTTTTCCATGAAAAATTATTGTCCCCTGGCTCTAATGATTTAGAGCCTGCAAAGGTTTGAATGAAATGTCTTTTGGTGGAAGTGAATCGAGTGCCCTGTAAGGACAGAGGTTATCATACTACAGCAACACCTGGCAGGAAACCAGTGCACAGGAACAATCCATCTGCCTTACTTTTTCACTGTCCTCATTTGGCTGCATCTATGTACAAATAGTGGGAACCTGAGCCTGGGTTCACTGGTCTCGTTCAGTGATAAGTGAGTGGGTTTGTGAAGTCAAGAGTAGTCAGAACTGGTCCGATTGCAGGCTATAGATGTTTGCAAATGCTGTTGTGAAGCAGGCTTTTTCCGGGAGGGGTGTGCATGCTACTGCCCACCATTAGATAGTACAGGGTGAGAAGCTTATGGTCAAGATGTTAATTGCATGAAAGGATTCTCACTCATCCTTATCGTAGGGGTGTTTTGTAAAAAGACATCTCAAAGGGTATTTGGCTCTCTTGAGTGTCCATGTCCTCTGTCTTGGAGAATTGGAGAGCTTGCACATTAAGGATTTCATTGACACTTCTCTCAAGGTGATATAATCATTTACATGAGAGCAGGAGATCTTACTAAGAGCTTCTTAATGAGCCGTCTCCACTCTTATTCCATAAGATTACAGCTTGGATAGTGCTCTTCAGGCATTAAAGCAGCACTTGAAATCCCAAATCAGCACCTGCCTGAGAGCTGAGAGTGGTCATTTTGTACTGCAGGAAAATAACAGAACAAACCCCTGCACTTTCCAGCCTGTGACAGTGATTGCTGCTGGCATTAGGCCTATTATGGGCTCATTTGAGCAGCCCTTGTCATCTTTCAGGAAAGAACTTGCTCCTGGCTTCTAATCCCAGTTCCTGCCACTGATTTACCACATAACCCTGAGTAAATAGCTTTCTTTTGTCATAAGGCAGGGTAGAAATGCACCTCAATCGACCAGTTAAATAAGATGCATATATAGGGCACAAGCATCTGTGAACCCAAGTTCACTTCACTGAGTCTCAGTTGCATTATTTCACAGATGGGGCGTAGTTATCCTCAGCTATCTCAGGTTTGATACCCCCCACCCCCCGGAGGAACAAGAAGAATAAAGTAATATTACTGTTTCCTTCACAGCTGATTGGCAGCTATTCTGTTCTGCTTGCTCTGGGATGCTCATGTTCCTGGGTATTCATGCACTGCTGTGACAGGTACATTAGATATGCTACAGATTGCAGATCAAGCCTCTTGGCTTAATAAACCCTCTCACTCACCTCCTTGTTCTAAGAATCTGGGCTGCATCCTGCAGAGAGCAGAATGAGATGAGGTGGCTTTTTAGCCCTTGGACCCCCTCATCCTCTCCGCCCCCAGTACCTTCCTCACCCATCTGGGTCATTAATATGTTGTCATGCATGGCCATTTCAGCTCTGCCCTTTGTGCCATGTGCTTAGCTATAATAGGAAAATGCAATTTAATCCTTGATCGTGCCAGAATGATGTTGACAACCTGCTGAACCTTTCTAGAGACCCAGAGGCAGGCAGGAATCGTACTTCTTTTCATAGTTGTTAGGGGCTGGAAGGCACCTTACAGATCATCGAGTCCAGCCCCCTGCACTGGGGCAGGAAAGACCACTGGGATCAGATTACCCCAGCAAGATGTGCATCAAGACATTAAGCTGGTCATCAAGACATTTTCCTTCCTTCTTTCTCTTCTTTCGTGCTCCCCTTAATATTTGCTGCTTAAAATTGGTAAATGCTAAGAGCAGAGGAACCTGAATATTCCTCGCTTCTGCCAGTCCAAGGTGCTTGTAAAGGGTCTGATTGAAGGACAGGGCCTCAGTCAGATTTGTAAAGTATACAGCCCTTTGGCACTTTAAAAACACTCAACCATTTTCTCTCAAGATCAGTGGTTTTCAACCTGTGATCCACAGACCCCTGGGCCTATGAAAGATGACTCTCATCCATCAAAAGTATGTGAATACCCACACTCGGACCAGTGCAGCTACAGCCCATCCCCTGAATACCCACACTTACAATTCAAAGGAGTCCACACCTCCATTTGAAAATTTTTAGAGGTCCAACCAATGAAAAAAGGTGGAAAGCCACTGTTCTAAGATTAAATGAATCAGCCAGTTTGTTGTTCAGATCCCAGCAGAAGCAAAGTCCTCTCCCCACTCCGGTTGGTATGTTTTAGCTGGTGGTGGAGGAGAAAACTAATAGAGTAGCATGGCAAATGCAGAAAAGGTTGAAATCAGGAGAAAAAAAATGAATACAGTATTTGAGCAGAAATTTTGCTCCGCAAAGTACCAGGTAGGTGGCTTCTCTTTTGGTTTAGTAACAGTATTACTTACTACACTATGCAAGCATGATTGGGTTTGGGAGCTGTCCCAGGTTCTCAAGGCTGGGAGAAAAATGCTGTCTTTGCAGAGCCTAGCTGGATTGATTGATTTTTATTTTTGCTAGAGAACATGGGTCTTGTTCAGCTGTGAAGCTTTGGACAGTGGAGGCTAGACATCGATCAGCCTGCACCTGGCAACAGACTGTTTTGCTTCCAAAAATAAGCCTAGCGGGGCTATGGCAATCTGAGAATGGGGAGTCTCTGAGCAAGCTCTGAGATGTGAAGCCATTGAAATGATTAACAGCAACTCCCTGGCAAAGACACTCACCGTGTGCAAGGATTAGACCCTTCTGTATTTCTGAGTGAGTCCCAGGTGAGCGTGAGGGATGAAATGTGCAGCTTGGAATAATTGCACTTCTGTAGAGTCCACGTGATTTCACGAGCAAAGCAAACAAATGGAGGATCCTCCAGAGGGTCCAAGTCTCTTGCATGTTCATCAAAGCCAAGTAAACCTCAACTCTGCAGCAGAGCCCAAGAGAATATGCCTGTCTCAAGGGCAGTGCATGGCCCACTGTCACTCCGTTCTTGGGCATTTTGTCATGAATTGTGTTTTGTCCATCTGGCTACAAGCATGAAATCTTTGTTATTTTTCTCTAAGAACCAGGGGCGGGGGAATATCCAACCTCTTAAATAGCATCCCACCCCCACCACAGCAAATACCTCTCCTGCCCCAGGGCTTCACTGCGACGAACTGGAGTATAATATTATTCCATTCCATTTTCAGGACGAGGTGTTTGCAGAGTGCTTTTAACTAGGTCAAAGAAGTTACCTGAGGCTGGAATCTGTTGGGAACTTCAGCGATGCTTTAATTTCCTTGCCTGGCTTCAGCTAAACCAGTAACCAATTAGAGGATGACTCCAGTTGCTTTATACTTTGCAGTGATTGTTTTTCTGTCGAATTTAAAGTGCCCATGGTTTTTACAATTGCGATGAAGGTTTAATGTAGAATCTGGGATGTCAGTTCCTTTTGCCCCATAGACATAAAGAGTCTTTTTTTTTTTTTGTTTTGTTTCATGCCAGCTTAGAGCATTTTCACAAAGAATGCTGTTTTAAAAAAAAAATTATGTTTAGGGAATATTCAGCATAATTAGAATTACAGCAATAACCTAGATTTACTGGAGCATTTCCCCTAGTTATTAAGCCTAAACATTCAGATCCTTACATTCTCATCAGGACTTCTTTTCCCCATTGTTCTATCTTTATTCAGCATATTATCAGAAGTGTTTCCATTTGAATTCACTTTTGTTTCTTGTGGAAGATAAACATACCCCCCATAGCTTATTTCAAGCCCAAAAAAAAAAAAGATTTATGTCTGGAACATGAAGAAATCGGTGGAAAACCCAGTGACCCATAGTGTTCAGAGAGAGGCAAACTTGCACCCTAAAGAGCTGAATAAAATAAAGCCAAAGAATGGTTTTCTTCTGATCTCTGACAGTTTTCATCATTTTGAAATTTGGAGTTGGGTCTCATTTCCTATTTAAGCTACTTCAATACATTTTGCTGCAGGAATAAAATGCACTGCTGCTGTTTGTATTTTAGCTGCAGCCCACACATAGGGATCCTGCCCCATAGTATCTACAGTTCTGAAAGCATGGCTTGCTTTCAGGAATTTCTTTGTAGGGTATCATACATGTATAATGCTGTACTTCTTCTGTTACTGTGATATTTTGGCTACAGGTCAGGATTGTGAAAGGCTGTGTCTTGTATTCGTATTGCAACATATGAAAGGCCTCATCCAACAGACGGTCATAGCACATGTACAGCAAATTAAGCAGAGAGCACCATGTCAAAGTAAATTCATTCCAAACCTAAGATGTATCCAACTCTTCATGCTGCCAAGGATCAAGCCTCGGTAAAGACATACTCTTGATGGCCAGTGAGTGTCTTCCACCAGCCGCAGACTCCACTCTGCAGCCATAGTGACCAGCTGCCCAATTCCATACTGGCCTGTGGCTCTAGGAAACATGGGAGTAAGCTGGAGCTATTCTTGAAGACTGATGTGCAAGCAGCACCTGCCTGGTGCCCACATCATGACAAGGGTGTGAGCCAAAAGCTGTAAAGTGTAAATCACAACTGCCTCTATGCTTGTATGGATGGACCAGAGCTGCCCGAGTGTGAATTCATGCTGTTCTCTCAGGGGTGCCACTTATGAAACATCATTTTAATGGGCTAAAAAGTCACCCAAACTAAAATGAGATCATAGGAAGTTGCTGGCATAGATGTGTGATGAAGTGGAAGGGGCACGTCTATGCCAGCAGCTGTCTGTAGATCTGTCCTGGGTTTCAGCAGCCATAAAAGCTACAGTGCACCAGTGAATGAGGAGGGTCAGGACTTCATGGCAGAATATGCCTGGTACCATCCTACCTAGCAGAAAGTTTGGTTCGCTTTATTGGTCTGAGGGGCGAGGAAGCTTAAAGGTCACCTCCAGCAGTTTCCACTGAGTGTAGAAGGGACAGGATTCAGCTATTGTAGCCCAGAAGTCTTTGTTGTGGCCAACCTTTGAGCATTTACCAGCCTGAGCTTTTGCAGGAAATAAAGTGGAATAAATAATAGTAGGACTGCATGAATCCACTTCTCCAAAAGGAGCGGGGACTGTGCTTTCAGTCTGCCACAGCTGCCTTTGGGGTCTGGCTGAAGAAATAAACCATTAGACGCTTCACTTTGCTTTGCTTATGGCAACGCAGACGAATAATCAAGCTGCTGATTCATTCTAACAGTCTCCGTAGACTCCCAAGGTACCTTGGTCAATTTTATTCATTGCAACAACCCAGAAATTTACTGCGTTGTGTACAGAACGTATCTGAGCAGACGGTTATTTGGCACTAATGTGTGATCTTCCACATAAACCAGCCGGCTGCGGATGTGACAGAAGGAATGAAATCTGAATTCTCAGTTCTTTACTAATCTGCGCTGGTGGCAGGTTCTACAGAGATATGAAAGGCAATGGTATATGAAATGTGTAATGCAATCTGTAAGCACAAAAGACAAATCCTCCAGGACTTCAGACCCCATGCCTGCTCCTTCCACAACCAAGAAAACAGCATGCTACGTAGAAAAATAAATGCTTAATGCAATCTAATGTGGCCAGGAACAACAAAATGAGGTGCCAGGAAGGACAGAGTAGTTGAAACAATTTAACTTCATAACAAGTAAGTGACTTCCGAGAAGGATCTGCCCCTGTTTAAAAAAATAAATAAATGAGCAGCACAGCAGTCACTTTTCTGGAGCTCGCTGCAGTGATGTCACTCGCTGCTTCGGATACTGTTGCAGCATTTGAGTCAGCAGCTGAATTTGGTTGGCGTTTGCTTGGTGAGGAATTGCCCCCGGTGATGAGTTGGCAGCCGGCTCCAACTACAAATGCATATGTGGCAGAGCCTGAACAGATTGAGAGTGGGTCTCAGCAGATGCAACTTTCTCATGAAAATCACGGGGCCTCTCCGCACTGACCAGTGTGTTTGTCGGGAGGAGCAAACGATGGAACATCTCCTGAGATGCCCTGTTGCACCACAATGCACCTCACAAAATCTGGACACACCAACGCTAAGAAGCAGCGGCCTATGCAGAATATCGGGAACAGACCACGTAGAAAGAGGTTGGACTGGAGACACAGCAACGACAAAGTCACCAGCTCGCACTTTTTCTTCCCCGGGACTCAGGCAAGCACCACAGTGTATTTGAATGTTGCTTATGAAGATAGTGTTATTTGCAGTAGAGGAAAGTAGTGTTGCAGTGTTGCTCCTCTTCTGCTTCACTTTGCTATAAGGTATGTTTTATAAAATGTTCTCTCCTTGTCTGTTTGCCATTCTGCCTCCCAGCGCCATGAATCCTCTTTGTAACATTACTTGATCCCTGTAAAATCTGGAGAAGAATGGAGCCCTCCTCCTTGATGGGTTGTCTGAGCAATCTTTAAAGAAAAACTCACTGGCACTGTAAGTCATGCAGCAGACTTAGTGCCAGGGTATGCTTGGTGCCTACCATTAGGGGCATGAAGGCATGTACATCCGAATTTTCCAAGGATTGGAAAATAACGGCATCATAATTCTCTTTATTTGGAGAGAAGAATGCGGCTGTGATTTCAGTTGGCACCTTTAGGCATTAATGCAGTATACGAGCGTGTCGTGATAATGCTCTGTTTGCTATAACTAGCACCAGAAAGTAGTTGCCTCAGCTCTGGCAGATGGCAAACAGCTAGAAGGCAGTACAGAGCACAGTAATGAGGAAGGTAAATTCTGGACATGGACTTGGGTCGCCGCTACTCTTGCCAGAAGCGTCCCACTGGAGCGTTGTATGGAACAGGCAGAACTGGTTTTTAAGTTCTTCTCCAAAAGATCTCCTCCTGCGCACGTATGCTGTAAACTGCTTGCAGCTTCATTTATCGAGTTTGAGACTGAGGCATAGTATCAGCCCTGCTGGGACTTGAACCTGTGACTTCAGGGAGCCTGCTGCTTGGAGCACTGAACCCCATGCCCTTTAGAAATGCCTCGTCTCTCCATAGCATAGTGAAGTCTAGAAAACGGCATATAGATTTATTTTTTTTCAGGCACGCTGCATCCAATATATGGTCACATTTCACGTAACGAAGTTCCCCTGTGCAGCTCGTTTTGTGAGAGACTGCCTCATGCTGCTTTCTTCCTCCAGGTGCCTCAGATAGATACCCCATGTGTTTTCATAGTCTTAAGAGCCATGTGTGGTCCAGACCCCAGTTTGACTTATGGTTATGCTGATAGAGCAATTAAGGACTTGCAGGCTCTGAAAGGCGTCTTTCTGCCCAGCAAACGATCGATGCCGAGTCAGAGAATGGCGTCGGGTACACCCCGACTGCTGACAGTGGTGGTGTGAGTAGTATCCAGGACACATAAGTGGCTGTTAATAAGAAATTTGTATCCTGCCTGACATGGTGATGGCTTGGTCTCCTATCTATGTTTCTTGCTAGCATAGGCATGCATGAGGTTAGATATTCACAGTCTGCAGCTTTTAACTCTGGCTCAAAACCTACTTTGAATATTTAAGTGATGCATAGTCCTCAACAGGGGTAAATTTAATGTGAGATCATCTACCCCCAGTATGTGCTTTTAGACGGT
Organism: Caiman crocodilus; assembly: GCA_030014935.1. Lineage (NCBI taxonomy): Eukaryota > Metazoa > Chordata > Crocodylia > Alligatoridae > Caiman > Caiman crocodilus. Next base: position 188,728 of record JAGPOW010002401.1, on the reverse strand, counting down.
AAGTTGCCCGTCTCCATCTTGCAGCTTTGCATCCACTTCTAGGGCATTCAAGTAATATTTCTCCAGTTAACAAACAGCAGCTATGGTTAATGGGTTTAGGGCAAACTCTTCTCACTTAAAGAAATAAAAAATAAATCACTGTTCCAAGCCAAATTTGCTGCAGACCTGGGTCTTGAGACTGGAAGTTGGTTGCAGCAGCTGCTCAGTCTGTCACCTCAGGGGAAGAATAGTGAAAAGTCATCCCCTTGGAGGTTTGCATCTGTCCTGCTCGGCTGGGGGTAAAAGCTGAGGCAGCTTTGCTGGAAGCGCACGCTGGGATCGCTTAGTGCAGCCTGCCTTTTTTCCAGCTGAAACTTGAGTCTCGAAGGAATGTAAATGTAACCAACTGACCACGTAAAATGCTGCTGCTTATTTTGTGTCCATGTTTTAGCTGCCTGTTGTGTTTGAGGAGCACAGGACTACAGAGTTCTTAGTGCCCCCAAACCACCCTCCTATAACTGAAAGCATCTTCAGTACAGTGGTCTATAGGACACCGGCATACAGTAGCTCCCTTTTACTATGCTTGGGATTCATGGGAGCATTGCCCATTCAAGCTTTGCCTTCTCCTGCTACTTGCCCCCTGCATTGGAACATGGGGGGAGGCAGGTGCATAGCCAGCAATGCAGCCAATGCCCCCTGCTCTGCTAGGGGAATATTCAGCTTTCCCACTTAAGACATTACCTAGTCCCTTCAGCATAGCTAGAATGAGACAAATGCTGGTTAATACACAGTTACCAGGATGGTCTGGTCTCTGGCAGACCCTGCTGAACCCCTTCTTGCTCGCATTCACTACACAATTTTTTTTTTAAGTCTTGGGGGTTGGACTAGATTCTCACCCTTTTTTTGTACCAGGTCCCATTTGTAAACAATCAATGGCCATCCCAACCCAGTACCCTTCACTCCTGCCCCCCTCACCCCCAGGCCCCTGGTGTATGGGGCATGGGGGGTCCCAAGCAGCCTCTTGCATGCTGGAACTCTGGTAACCTGCAAGGGAAGACCCACAGTTTCCCATATTTTTGCTCCTTTTTAAATCGGAATTTATTTTAAACGTTTGTTTGCCGAACCTTTCATATCTTCTTGCAGGTCGGGGCCCACGGGTTGAGAAACGATAGGCTAGAAGCAAACAGTAGACTTCTGCTGGAAGACCGTTTGAAACTGGACACAAGGGAAAACTTCTTTACCGTCCAAGGCTCCAGAGTCTGGAATAGATTCCCTCAGAAGTGGTGTAGGCACCTACTCTGGATACCTTTCAAGAAATGCTTGAATGCTCACCTTGCTGGGGTGATCTGACTTCCTGCTGTAGGCTGCTATGGGCAGAGTTTGGGCAGATTGCAGCATAGCATGTCTGATCAAACTAGTTGAGCTGACCAGTTTTACTTTTGCTGCTGGCTTTGGCCAAGGACCTACTGTTCTGGGCCCTTGCCTCGGCTGCAGCCAGGCTAGTAGATAATACCCGGAGGCCACCCCAGGCTTGGTAGCAATGCAGAACAAACAAAAGAAGTTTAAAAAGTAAGCTTTCACGTAGCTGTCTTCCAGTGGTTTTTCCAGGCTTCACCTCCTGGTTGCCTCTTATCTTTCAAAGGCTTTGCAGGGCCTGTGGGCTTGTGCAACAAAGCAAATGATAGAAGAGCCCTGCACCCGGCTCTTAATCCCTGATAACTCCAGGCTCCAGGCAGCCTGCTCCCTAGCCAGGTGCAGCACCTTGAGACTGCTTTCAGTGCGTCTTATCCTTCTCGCTCTGGGCTTACATGGCTAACCCTCTCTCACTTCCAACACCTGTCAGCTCCCTTGCTGAGGGACTCGCTGCATCCCAGGACCTGGTTCACAAGCCTTTGGTGAGTGCACACCTACCCCAGACCTGGGAGAAGAGGTGCTTCTGGGCAGGGCCCTGTTACCCCTGCCCCTTATGGACTTGATCTCGCGAGGTCCCTTCCAGTGTCTATGAAGATGACCTCGGAAGGTCCCTTCCAACCTTACTTTTCTGTGATTTTTATGATTTCTTTTTCCCTCCCTAAGAGAAGAGACAATATGTAAAACTACCTGCTATGTTTCTGTTTTTTACTAAGTTAATTTGTCATAGTTTGTCATCTGTCGTTGTCTAGTTCTCAGCTTTCCAGTTGAAATGCTGAAGCTTCATGAGCCAGTTATATTTTAGAGTTTATTCAGTATAATAAAGAGTCTGTCAAGTGAGCTAGCAGTGCTGTGGCATCTGTGCTGCGTGCATCCTCTTCCACTCAGTTTCCCAAAGACTGAAGCTTAATCAAAACACCTCCATCGGGCTTTTCAGCTAGATATCTGTATCCAGCAGAAGTGAGCTTTGCAGCTTGTGCCAGCTCTGGAGAATTGGCAGTGCTTTGCATAGTACCGCTTTGTTGATTACCAGTTAATCCTTTTGAAGTTACAGTAAGTCACCAGTTTAAATAGCCCACTCTGGTGGCATGAGCACTGGTGCAAGCAGCTGGAAGCCCAGTGGCCAAGATTTTGAGTCCATAGCACAAGCACTCATGGCCTGGCCATGTCCATGTCCAGCGATTCTGTGGATTCTGCTGAATACCTTGTCACAAGAAAGGAAAGGAACCAGTTTAAACCTTGCTAGTTCCTGACTTTGTTTTTTCAATCTGTGAACCAGATTTTCAATCCCAAATGGACCAGAAGCGCTTCTGGTCCACTTCCAGGTCTGCTGCCAAGATCACTGGGGAGCCTTCTGTGCTTCTGTGAGATGCTGCGTCTGCCCCAGCACCGCAGCATTCAGAGCCCCTGCTACTTAGAAATATGTAGAAAAAACATTTAGAACAGTATCTATGTCCAAATCACTGAATCTCTCCAAATCAACTTGGAGAGATTTAAAGGGTCCTCTGATTTCCATTCGGACTCGGAGATTTAGCCACCGAATCTCTGCCGAATCGAATCGGGGACCGAAGCTTTGGACAGCCCTACTGAATCTAACTATACAGCAAACCAGTTCTGCATCTTGAAGGTCTTTTCAAACTAATCAAGTTCTTATCTTCTTCCATGCAAACCTGAAAATTCTGTGCACGTTTGCTGGTGTGTGGAGAAAGTGTCCATGGAAAATGCCTTTTGCGTAGATGGCGGTTGCATTATGCATGTAACCGTAAATCAGCTCTGATTATCTTTGCAGGATGGGGGGGAACCTGGCAGTAACACAATAAAGGAATTGACATGCTATTTGCAAAGCTACCTTCTTACATCAACCTTTTTTGTTCCGATCCTGGTAGGTTATCGTTTTCACTTGTCTTTTATACCTTTCTATTGTCTAGGGATTAAGAACTTCAAGCTTACACTTCAAGTAAATAAAAGGAAGAAAAAAGCAGGCAAGCAAACCAGGGAGTTGGCTCTGTCAAAACCATGTGTGGCTCTTTAAAAGTCAAGTTTCTCTTTTTTTAAAATCCTTTTATATTTTATGTATCCTGCTGAGTTCACTTTGTGCGCGTGCTAAAGTTTAGAAGCATGCAGCATGACTTAACAGACTGGCATTATAGCAGCTAAGAAGGGGGCGAGTTACTCATATGCAGCTCAGATGCATACTCTCTTGTGGTCTGGAAAAGAAGAAGAATCTGGGCATCCTATCTGCAGCTTTTATACAAGGTGTTTATAAATTCCTAGTGCAACTTTAATAACTTTGGATGTACACATGAGAGAAGCAAACAGCAAACGGTAATTGAAAGCATAATTCATTTGAGTTTTAACACAATATGGCTCGGATATTTAGACTTCAACATAACCGTCTTCTTTCATGATAGATCGTTCAGCCAGATTTTCCAGGTCGTGGAAAACATTTTCCAGTTGCTGGCTTTCATGAGTTGTATTTGTGGTCCTTACCTTTATGCATAGCTTGCACTATGCTAAAAAACTTAATGAATTATGCTTTCAGTCACTGTCTACAGTTTGCTTCTATCATGTGCTCCCAAAGTTACTGAAGCTTAAAGTTGCACAAGGACTTTACAAACACCCTGTACTAATCAGGCATTTGCCGGTTTTGCGCGGCTGTTTCCACACACCCAGGAAGACAGGCTGTGCCATTGTGGTAGTGCCATGAATGGGATGTTACACCCACTAGAAGTTGTTGAGATCCTGGGTTTCTTGAGCAGGAAAGCAGTGTATTGCAGGAAGCATGTGATATTTAATTTCAGCGAGAAAAATAACACGCGGGTTTCTGTGGCATAACATTATCTGTTTCGTGTTGTGGTAGCAGCTGGGTCTCAGCATTATGTTTGGGGATCTGCTCAATTAGCATTGTGCGATTTTTCACAGAAACTGTGAAAAAAGACGGTTCCTGCGAACACCGCAAAAGCCGGCATTCTTCATTGTTTTGCAGAGCATTGCCCCCTCCCACCCCAAAAAAAACCTTAGTACAACTAAAACATTGGCTCCCTGTTGGAGGAGCCACTGGCATGATGGCTAGCAGCCAAGATGGCTGCTCTCTCCTCTGTCAGCTGCCAATTGGCCAAGAGGACTGCTTTTTGTGCGGCCCTGCCCTCTCTGCCAATCGGTGGCGAGCAGCCAGGTTGCATGAAGGGCATCCCTGTGAGCCAGTTGGCGGCAAGGACGCTGGTGCAAGCAGCTGGAAGCCCAGTGGCCAAGATTTTGAGGCCATAGCAGAAGAAGCACTCATGGCCTGGCCAGACCATAAGTCCAGCAATTCTGTGGATTCTGCTATATACCTTGTCACAAGAAAGGAAAGGAACCAGTTTAAATCTTCCCAATTCCTGACTTTGTAGTTTTTTCAATCTGTGATAGGTAGTCAGGTAATCAATCATTGATACTCAGTTCTGCAGTTGCCTGCTCGGAGAATAAGGGGCAAGGCTGCTGGGGGCCCTCAGCCAATCAATGGAAAGGGAGTTTGCCACGAAAATGGCACTGGGCAGTGCATGCGGTCCACAACGTTTACTTCCCTTCCCTGTGCTTTAATTGTTTAGATCCCTCATTATGTTGTGTTGTGTGAAGATAGTGACTGAGAATCCATTCTTAAAGACGTGCCATTTCCAGAGCTGTGCTGCATCCTTATGGCTGTGTCTCCGTCTAGTCTGAGCTCAGACTAAAACGTTTAGAGCTAAATATTCCCTGAACTTTGGAGAGATTTGAATATGGATCTCAGTTCTCAGCGCATCTCCTAGGGCAGTATCTGCTTTCAGCTGTGCCCAGGAACATACATGACTACTTTGCGGTTTCACTTCCATGCAGAAAAAACCTGAATTGCGTGCATGTCAGTTCTGCATCCTGGGGTGGCTTCCATACAAGGTACCCATGAAGAAGAAAGCACTTAAGCCAAAATATTATTCCTGGTTTCTCTTCTCTCAGTGGCATAAATCGGGAATAACAACAAAGACCAATGTACAGGGGAGCAGAATCAGGCCCTATAATGGACTAAATTCATCCTCACACCTGGACCTCAGTGGAGCTAACCAGAAATTAATGAGGCTGCCTTTAATGTAGGGATCTGGTGCAGTGAGTAAAAGCATGAGGATTTCCTTAAGGACTTGGGGAGATGATGCCTGAGGCTGCAGAGGACATGAGGCTGCATGACAGCAAAATCTGTTACGGTGGCAGAGAGGGTTTGGGCCTCCAGGTCCTGCCTGTGTGGGGCAAGGTAATGGCTACCAGCTCTCTGCCAGTGCCAAGGCTGATTTAATGGAGTTGGACACGTGCAAAAAACAGGTTCCCAAATCCCAGCATCTTGCAGCTTACAAACAAGGGCCCTAGCATAGTGCACAGGGTTCGGGTGAGCATGGGGAAGAGCTTTGTTCCTACACAGAAAGCTGGCTACTCAAAGGCCTATTTTATTTGTTTTTCTAACCAGCGATTTGGAAAACTTGGTTAAATCGGCAGTTGCCAGAGCAAGCATGTAATTTCCAGTGCTTTGCTTCCTCTGCCTGTCATGTTGTCAGACCTGCCACTTGCCAGTGACCCTTCCTTGCAGGGATCATATTAGCAATCAGCTCAGCCAGAACCTCAGAGGTTTAATTCAATTCTACCTATTTCCCTCCCCCCTCCCCCCCCTCAAAAAAAGCAATTATTCTCTTATATAAATCTTCTAAAAGCCAGACAGCAATTCTAGTTGAGGACAGATGTGGAAAAGAACTGGAGCGTCATTAAAACAACAGCTGCTGAAACAGTTTTTGCTTTTCTAAAACCTGAGCTAGCGTCCCCTTTCTCTTTGTGGTTACTGGCATTTCTTAACAGACTGGGTTGGATTTTCAAGACCACCCAAAGCATCTGGATGCTTCTGAAATCCACTGTCACCATCCACTTCTATTGGAGGCGGTAACGTATCAGCAGTTCAGTTTTAACATCTTGCCCCATCCAGAGTCTAGTTGACGTGAACAGAGAAAGAACATTGTTTTTCTGTTCTTATTTATACTAGGGTAATCCCTTCCAGGGCCAGGAGGGATTGAATATTGTGCCAGACATTGAAGAAACCTGGAGTATGGCTATCTGAACAATTAACCTCAGGGGAGGAGGAGCTGGCTTCACCGCACATCAGATGTTCTGCAGTAGCTGAGTGGATGTGTGCTCTGACTTCCTACCAAACTCCACTTCCATTTATGCCTACAATTGACTGTATGTCCGTACTTGGATGATTGAAATGCCTACTTCACTGGTAAATTCTTGCAGAAGGAGCTAAGGCAAAAGATGAGGGGCAGAAAGATCCGTCAATGTTTCACAGGTCAGAAATGAAGGGGCTTGCCTAAGGTGACGGAGGTGGGAATGGATCCCATCCTGTGCCTTAACTACAAAGTCATCTTTCATTTAGGAGAGAGAACAGGTGTTTCCCCCATGTACAAGACAGTTGTAACAAGAATCTGTGGTCGTTGTGTGCGGACTGAAATCCGCACTTTAACCCTGCCGCCATGTGTGCAAGCTGTGCTCGACTTTAACAAGCGGCGGACATCTTACTTAGACTTTTGAAACATTGTGAAGTTTTCCACTCCAGCAGTGCATTCTCTTAAGGGACCAAAGGGATTTCTGATGTCAGGTTCACATTTTAACAGGTCTTGATGGTTGTTCAGGGTTAGCCGATATCGACTTGAAATGAACTCGCAGCACAGAGGCATCCAGTTTAAACACATGATGCTTGACAGCAGATGGTGCAGCTTGCGAGTCAAACTCCACTGGTGGTTTTAGATCAACCGCATGCTAAGCTTAAGCCAGTTGACGTAAAATGACTAGGAGTTGCAACTGCCTCTCGTTCCCCCGCAACACATGTGGCACGTTCAGTGCTGCCTTACTGCGACTGCTGCTTTTTCCTGCCATTGTTCCCATCTCCCCTGTCTTCAGTAGCGTGGTGTCAACCACGCTGGTAAACATTTCAGAACCAGCAGGTGAAAAGTGGGGAATCGACCAAAAAGGGCTTGCTTGAAGCCTTGTGCAATTCTGCCCCAACCCTGGAATCGGATTCATGAAGTTCAAGGCCAGAACAGCCCATCAGGTCATTTAGTCCAGCTAATATGCTGGATGCAGTGATAGATTAGGTCTGGCAGAATACTCTGCCAACTTTTATAAATCATAAAAAAAGGAAAAAAAATCAGTGCCTCTTTATGGTATTGCTTAATTTATAAAAAATGATTAATTTTTGAGATGTACAAATCTTAAGAACTAAAGAAATCAGTGGCAACCTTTACAGTGGATGAGGGATGCAAAGAGAAAGTAGTATTTCTGGTTTACAGATCAAGAAGCCTGGGATGATGTGAGTTGCCAAAAGTCGTGCATATAGGGGCAGTGGCAGAGCCAAGATTAGAAGACCGAGGTTCTTGATTTCTGCTTTCTAGAAAATGCTTTACAAATCTTCCCTGAATTTTCAGGGATCCAGAACTTGCTGGTGTTGGTCAACCATGGACTTGATTTTGATTTCCCCCCCCCCCCCCCTTTGGAGGAAAATCAGCTCTTGGCCCTGGCAGCTCTTGCTGACCTCACCTGGAGTTTTGCGTGCTCTGTGCTCTTGAAAATTGGCTCCTGTGTAAAGAGCACTTTATGCAGAGATGAAAGAGAGATACAAATATCAGTAAATAACCCTGTCTTGTCCCCGAGTGCGATTCCTGCTGGCTATTGGAGGATTTGTCATAGAGTCCCTGCAGAAGAAGTAAGGTGTTCCTGCCCTAAAGGCTATCGGACTCATTCAGGCATTTCCATAGCAGCTGGCTTTATAATTTCACCTTCCTGCGCAGCCTCATTCTCTATTTTAGGCATGTAGCTTAGACTTGTTACTCTGAGGTCAGTGATGAGTGACCAATCCCCTCAAACTCTCTCAGGTTTTCAGGTAATCTTCGTATTTAATTTCTCTGCCTAGACTTTCTCGACCCAATCAATTACTGCTCTGGGATCTAAGCAGGTTTTTTTGAAAATGTGGTGTTTTCTTCTAGAGTGGTTGCTATTTTATAGGATTAAGATAAAACTTGCAAGTGCCAAAAGGCCAGATTTTTTAAAGGTACTTATGCTCCTAACTCCCAGTGACTTTAATTTTTTTTTTATTATTATTATTTTTTAAGAGAGACCATGCTTGTAGTCCCAAATCTCCTTTCCAAAATCGGTGTTGGCCCAGATCCCCTAGCATGTCTGGATGCCTAACTTCAGTTGACCTACATGGGTTATAGGCCCATAGGGTGTGTATACACATGACAATTTTCATCATTTAAAGCAGTCTAAAACCATCACTTAATACACCTGTTCAAATTCACAGGCGACACCAAGATTTGGGGTGAGGTAGGCATGCTAGAAGGGAGGGACAGGATACAGCTGGACCTGGACAGGTTACAAGGGTGGGTGAATGAGAATAGGATGGGATTCACTACTGACAAGTGCAGGGTGCTGCACCTGGGGAGGGAAGGACCAGCAGCAGACCTACAGGCTGGGGAACTTTTCTCAAAAGCACAGTGGCAGAAAGATCTTGGAGTCATTATCGATTCCAAGATGAACATGGGCATCCAATGTGAACTCATTACCAGTAAGGCTAAGCACACCTTGTTGTGCATCCACAGATGCGTTATGAGCAGGTCCAAGGCGGTGATCCTCCCCCTCTGCGACACTGGTCAGGCCGCAGCTGGAGTACTGCATCCAGTTCTGGGTGCCGCACTTCAGGAGGGCTGTGGCCAGTGTGGAGGGGGTCCAGAGGAGGCCACCTGCATGATCGGGGCAGCAGGGCAGGCCCTACCGGGAGGGGCGATGGGATCTGAACCTGTTCAGCCTCCACAAGAGAAGGCTGAGAGGAGATCTGGTGGCCATCTATAAACTGGCCAAAGGGGACCAGCAAGCAATGGGAGAGTCGCTGTTCTCCCGAGCACTGCCAGGAGTAACAAGGAATAATGGCTATAAGTTGTTAGAGAGTAGGTTCAAACTAGACATCAACAGGTGCTACTTCACAGTGAGGGCAGTTAGGAGCTGGAACCAACTTCCAAGGGAAGTGGTGCTGGCTCCTGCCTTCAGGGTCTTTAAGAGGGGCTTGACGTTTACCTGGCTGAGGCCATTTGAGCCCAGTTTTCTCTCCTGCCCAGGGCAGGGGGTCGGACTAGAAGATCTGGAAGGTCCCTTCCAACACTATCAACTATGAATACACTTGGGAACGTGAGTACATTTTAAAATGGTGGAAGTCACCTTAATTAAACCTTGTTGTATGTTTGAAATGTAAGGTGAACTGCAGTAGTGCATCTCAACCTACCTAACTAACCTTTATTGCATGTGTATTTAACTGGGGCTTTTCAAAGTGGTAATTAGCTGCACTGTGTGGGGTCCAGCGCCTCCTGTCGTCTCATCTACAGAACTGTAGCAAGGCCAGAAACTCACACTAAAGTTTTAAGGCAGTGTACCTAAAGTGCTCTAAGTAAAATACAAAAGTTATAGCGCCTTTGGAAATGCCTGCCCTGCATGTGTATCGGCACCCATATCTACCTTTGTGGTTCTGGATGTTGGGCACTTTGCCTACTTGGTGCCTAAGTTGCTTTTAAAAGTGGTGCTTTGATTCCTAAGTCGTTTAGGCACCCTGAGCATTTTATTCCGTTATTAAAAGCTGGATTCTGCTTCTGTTCCACTAGAAATCCATTGATTAACGAAGGCAGACCTCTGATGGGGCGGGGAGAGGCTGAGAAATAATGGTTGGCACTTAGACAGCGCTTTCCCTCTTGAAAGCACTTCAGTATAACATTAATTAAGCTTCACAGCCATCTTGTCAGGAAGGTGGCTAAATATTGCTGTTCCCTATTAATGACTGGGGATCAAAGAAGAGAGCTGGAGCCAAAGCACATGGCAGTGGATTAGGATCCATCAGTGCCTGAGTCCCAGACCAGTGCATGCTACTTGTTCGTTGCTTGCTTTAATGACTGCTGGACATTTTTTCCCAAAAAATGAAAATGCCCTGTGTCCGTACAGAGGCATCAGTTTTTGAGAGCCATCTCTTAACTTGTCATAGCAGTCTGTCTCTAGCTTGGTATTTGCTGTTGACTTTGTTGATACAGATACACATATATGAATTGGAACAGACTCGACTGGTACATTTTCAGAAAAAAGCTGGAGTTGTGCAAGTAAATGCTATAACGCACGCTAGAAAGGCCTATGTAGCTCTGAGAGCTTTTTTATTATTCAACAGATGAGAAGTGTTAGTCAATGGTAAGACATTTTATTTCTGGAAGTTCATTAATAATCCTTGTAAAACCTCATTAAGGACCTTAAAGCCTAGTTCCCCAGCCCAGATGTATTTACCATTTTCTCATTACTGTATTTTAAAAAGAGAGAGAGAGAGAGAGAGCCAGAGCGTGCAAACTCACTCTCATCTAGTGAATAAAATACACCAGCACCCTGATGTGCTCACATCTGCTTCAAGTGCAGATAGGCTAATGTAGTGGTGTTCTAATGTACTGGGAAGATAATGAGCATGTACCAGATGTAATTAAAATGGCCTCTACTTCTGATGATGAACACCTAATTCTTTTATCTTGGTAGCAAGGCTGTTTCAGCAGTCTGGTACCTTTACTGTGTAAACACTAAAATTGTAAGTGCAGGGAAAAAACTTATGCTTGCCTGCAGGATGGTCTCATTTTTATAGTATGGTGATCCCCAAGCATACTGGGTGTTTTGTGGACAGAGAAACATGAAACCTGATTTAAAAAAAAAATTGCCACCTACCAGGCAAAACGGGAGGGTGGGCATGCTGCTGCCTGCTTCCGAGCTGCTGCAGCTAGTTTGCTACTCGCACCCCAGGCCAGTTAATTTAAAGATGGTGTTGAGATACCAGAGCTGCACTGCAGTCATAGAATCAAAAAATTCAGGTTAGCAGGGACCTCAGGAGATCGCATCTAGTGCTACCCCTGCTCTAAGCAGGACCAGCCCCAACTACATCCTCCCAGCCAAGGCTTTGTCTCTCCAGGTCTTAAAAACCTCCAAGGATGGAGATGCCACCACGTCTGTAGATAAGCTACAGCTGGAGCCCATTGCTCCTTGTTCTGTTGTCTGCCCCCACTGAGACCAGCCCAGCTCCAGCCTCTTGGACCTCCTGTGGGGAGGTGAAGGCTGCTATTCAATCCCCCTCGGTCTTCTCTTCTCTAGACTAAATCAGCCCATTTCCCTCAGCCTCTCCTCACCAGTCCTGTCCCCCAGCCCCACAACCATTTTCCTTGCCTTCCGCTGGACTCTCCAGTGTGTCCCCATCCTTTCTGTAGTGGGAGCCCACACGGGACTCCAGATGTGGCCTCCCTCGTGCTGAATAGAAGGGAAGAATCACTGCCCTCCATCTGCTGGCAATGCTCCTGGCAATGCTCCTACCAATGCAGCCCCGGATGCCATTCGCCTTTTTGGCAACAAGGACACTGCTGGCTCATATTCAGCTTATTGTCTGCTGTCACCCGCAGGTCACTACTGTCAGTCCAGTGTAGACATACTAGGATAATAAGCTCACAGGGTGCAGACAGAAGTTACATTTGTCATGCAGTCAGCCCCTTGAAAGCGCTCTACAACTGTGCCCTTACAGAAGGGCACAGCTGCATTGCATTTTAAAAGTGCCCAATTGCATGACAGTCCGAACCCTCATTACAGAAGGGTTCACATCAAAGCACTCCAAAGCAGAGCGCCTTCATTAATATCTATCGGCATGTGCCAGGAGCTTGATCCCCCAACCCCCTGGACCCAACAGTGGTGGACATCTGTGTTACTGTCAGTACATTAAAAACCTACTGGTACTAGGTTGTAAATGAAGCAAAGTCTCAGAATCAGCAGTCTTTAGTTGGTCATTCCATGTATTTATCAGAAATGTTACAGGTGGATACTGTGATATAATCCGCAATACCAACAGTATTCATATCCAAAGCACAACTATTTTTGTGTTCTTTCTGCCATAATGTATTGCAAGCCTCAGGCCAAACTCTGGCAAATAGACACCTTACCGCCATGTGCAGTGAACAGCTCCAAGTTGATGATGCCCCATATCTGGAAGAGGGCTCAAGTAAAAGTAGACTGAATTTCATTGCTTCCCAGACCCTTGCTGAGTTACCCCAACACACTCGGATGCACATGAATAGAGCTGAGGAAAGTAGGCATGAAGGACTCTAACTTAGTGGAAGAGGGAAAGGGTTAGGGTTTACTTACATTGTAAAGCTTCAGCATTTTTGGCTTCACCCTTTAGACCAGAACCACAAATTTGGTGCCAGGCTTCCCTTGGTTGCAGTGGGACCTAGACACCAAATATCTTGAATGGACGGATCTTTTTGTGCTGTCCACACCCCCATTGGTCCTTATCTCCTTTGTTGGATGTGGATTTAGAGCCATAGAGATGCCAGGGGAAATGAAAACCCCTGCTGTAGTGCATCAGCTTTTACAACCTTTTTGTATCATTGCAAGTGCCTGGTGGCCGGTCACAGAGCAGTGTAGCCCCCCAGCCACCGAACGGGGATGAGCAGCTGGATGCACGGTGGCAGCAGCTGCTGCATGCAAGGTTGCCCTGCGTCTGGCCGGGCGGGCAGTGCCCTGTCCCTGCCTGCCTGCCTGCGCAGACCCCCTAGGGCCATGTCAAGTACCCCCCGTTGACAACCCCGGCACTACAGAGTTGCCCTTTTTCCACCCAGAGTCCTTCTGGAGACTCTGGGTTCACTAAAGTACGTAAGCACGTATCTGTTTAACACCTGAGAAGTCGCACAGACTTTTATACAGGTATTCACATGCTTAAAATTGGGTACAAGGCACCTTGCTGAACTTGGGCCCATACACACAGCAGGTTTTGACATACACTGGAGTGGCTATTTTATTCTGTTTCCTACAGATCTGCATTACCGACTGAATTGCTACAGTCTGTATTATTATGCTGATTTGTACAATGTGTCTTGAATAGATGCAAACTGACCTGCAGTGCCAGAATGATAGCTTAATAGGAGGAAGCGTCTGCAACCTGGGGAAACGAACTGAAATATTTATTGAGTATGAAACAGTCTCTCTGCAGTTTTGAACTAAACAAATCGGAACCCACAACGTTCCTGATAACAGAATTGTCCACTTTACACGGCTCAGGACTCTGAGAAGGAACACGGCCCTGGTCTGTGACAAGGTAGGAAAAGCATGTCTTATCATTTATATATTAAATATAACTCTTTTTAAGAGAGAAAAAGAGCCCTGAGCTTCATTTTCAAGGTGGCCCAGGTGAGAAATGAAGGCCGTTGCAGTCTGAGCAGCCCTGACCTATTTTATACCAGGGAGCTTTGTTTTTCAGTTGCTTAGGTTTTCACAATTCCCTTTTCTATGGAGAACGGATGGGTAATTAGTGCCACTGAAGACTTTTTTAACTGTGCAGAGTGGGTCTTATGCTGCCCCTCCATGGACAATGAATTTTACTTTGAATAAGCAAAAGAAGATAAAGATATCGCTAGCACTCTGCCAGACCTACCACTGAATGCGCTTACCAGTCCTGATTCAATATTTGAGGATTCAAGTGTTTGTTATATGCCTTATTTTTTTAAGCTACCTGTAAGACTAACAGCAATGAACATGAATCCGAGACCGTCAGCATTCGTGTTCTGTGTGTTGTCAGAGAACAGATGGAGAAGCCAGGATTCCTCCTGGCATGAACTAGAAGGTGGTACAGAGAGAATATTTTGAAGCCTTTTTACGACGAGTTGAAAGCTCCTTTCTGCTTCCAAGAGAACAGATTTTTCTTCTTTGCTATGCAAACTGTTTTATCTGAATTAAGGTAGTCTGTAAATAGAGATTCCTCAAATCCCTGTGCTATGCTGCTGCCAATTCAGTTGGATCCCTGTTCAATTAATCTAGCTGCATCTTTTTGCATGTCTAATCTAGAAGATCTTTTATTCCAGGGAGAAGAGAATTCCAATAACAAATTCCTGACAGGCTTGTTGATTGCAAGATGGTAAAATCCTTAACCCATAATTAGCTCTGTAATTTTTCTCCAGAATCTTGCCTTCCCATATTAATACATGCAAAAAATGGAAAGAAAAAGAATCTCTTAATCACTTTGCAAGCACCTCAGGAAATGCAATGCAGCAACATCAGGAAAGCAGGACAAGATTTTCTTTCTCTGCTCTTTAAGGGCTTGAACAGATGAATTCCTTTGCAGAGGGGCCATTACTTAAATGGTGCATAAGCCTGAGGTTTACCCTCTGTGGGATGAAGTTCGCAGAGTGCTTAATGTTATTGACTGTGGACCAGGCTGCGCTTGGGTCTGTGTCCATCTGGATGTGTCATGCGCAGCGTTGAAATGTATGTAACAGGCCAAGCTGATCATTACTGACTCCAGTGAAGTTGTAACTAGGTTGAACATGCACCAAGATGAGAGAAACAGGCAAGTCCCTGCTGATCCCTGAACCCTCAAGTAGAAGAAGAAAATATTACGTAAATACCACAGTATTTTCAGGGTGCTGCAGTGGAGTTGTAGCAAGACTAGAAACTATTCCACGTGGCAGCACTCGAGCTAGGAGACAGCCTTTGCCTTTGAATTCTGACCTCTTCTACTGAAATGACTGGCGCTTGCAAAGGAGCTGTAGAAGCAAAATACTGTCTCAGTCCTTGAGTCCCTTGTTTGGATCCATTTTGTGTTTCTTTGCTGCACATCTCTCTCAAAGCCAGATTCAGAATCTCATCCTAATTCTTGTGGCCCTGTTTATCACAAGAAACCTATGGCCTGCCTTGCTTTTTGCTGAATACGTTTTTGTTCGGTTTTGCTCAGTGGGGCTAGCACTTCTTTGGCTTGTGTGGCTTCTCTAGAACTACAGAGAGCCCTTGCAAATCTTTGCCCTGAGACCGTTCTAAGGTATGCATCCTGCATGAGTTGTCACAATTTTACAGTGACTGCAAGAAGACCTCAGCCAACATTACAGTAATTTCCCTCTTAGAAGAAATTACAGTTCTTCCAGGTGGACTTTGGATTTTGCAGTGGCTCTGTATGTTCTGGTCCTAGTGTTCTTCCCATGGAGAAGAGATCTTCCCATACTTGCAGTAAGGTAATGCGTTACCATATCAAGCCAGTCTGTGTACGTATGAAAGGACCAACTTATTCCTGGACAGCTAACGAAGTCGAAGCCTGATCATGGAACATAGATGTTCTTGGCATTTTAAATAGCTATTAAATATTCCTAAACGGTGGTCCCTATAAAGCATCTCCTGTGCGTACAGTGCATCAGGTTACATGTTGAGTACTTCAGAGAACAGATTTCATGCTAATTTTTCTTATTATTCCTGGAAACAGGTGCCCTGGGACCACAGGGAGATTAACCTGTGTGTGTGTAATATATTAGTAATAATAGCATGGAAGATAAATCATCAAGTTGGCAGAGAATTATTTGTTAGTCCAAGCAAGGGAGGGTGGCAAAGAACTGTAGAAGGATTTATAAAAATATGAACCAAGAAACTATTTGCAGTTAAGGCATGGAGCTAGAAAAAATAGGTTTGATTCTGCTTTCCTTGGAACCTAAATGAAGAATAAAAGCCCCATACCTGCAAAATGGACTGCAAGAAAGTGACTTGTGTCCCGTAGAGAGAAGAGGTCTCTCTAATATAGATAGCTTTGTATTTTCAAATACTGGAGCCTGGTATTTCACTTTAAAGATCAGTGTGGTCCAGTTAGAGACCCGACGTGTCCGTCTACTGCAGTTTCAAACAGCAAAGGTGTCTCGCCCCAGATTTAGGTCTTCAGTAGAAACACTGTGTGTTTCTCATTGACACCTGTTTCATGCTCATGCCTTGTTCACTTTATTAGAGCTAGCTGGTTCTGATTTCCTCTGGTGTAAACGAGCGGGGAATCATGCCTCAGTGACTCAGACTTAAACACAGATTTATCGTGTCACCATAGGGCACTGGCTTTCTCATGGTGTATCCTGAGGCATGACTAATATCTTTTGGTGGTTTCTCAGATTGTTGTTATAATTAATGGTTACCCACTGGCAGCTCATAGGAATGGATTTTGCTGCTCATGTTGTTATTTATTATTCAGTATATAGCACCATAACTTTGCAGGGCTCTTTGGAGACCGAAAGAGGCACAGCCCCCCCTGACGTTGCAACCAACAGGAGACAGACAAAATGAAGATTAAAGTCAGGAGGGAGCAGAGAGAGGAGAGTGAAGAGAAAGATAATGTACGTTATGTTGTATTGCAAATGGATCTTAAAAGCTGTAATATCTTTTCCATTGAGAATGACATGGGGTGAGATGAGAGAGCAGAGAGCACAGACTTGGAGGTGAGCAGTAGAAAGCAATGTGAAACGAGGGAGTTTTGAGGAATACTTTCATGCCAGGATATTCAGGCTGTCGTGTGTCCATACGTCTTCTGTCCATCCGTTTCCCTCACCCACCCACCCCCAACTGAAGTATGGGAGGCTGAGGAAATGCATATATCTGTTTTGCTGATCTGCACGGAGTAAAATTTGCCCTAAGCACCACTTCACTCAACTGGGGCATCTCAGATACTTGTCCATGCTGCTGACCCTCCTGCAAAGAGCACGTTTCATTCAGCGGCCTGTTGTGTCCGTGCACTTGCCACATCTTCCCCCCATCCCGGGAAACACCCTAAGTGTTAGTTATGGACATCTTCACTGCTCTGAGATTAAAACCATCTTTTGGAGGTTGGCCCTGTTGTTCCTTTTTCTTACTTGCTTGTTTGCTTCTGTATGAGCTAAGCAGCTGAAAGTGCTGTGCAGCACGCATTTCCTGCATGTTTAATGAGCTGGATCTCTTCAAACCAAGAAACCAAGGTGATTTATCGTACTCCATGGGCTTGAAATTAATGAGTGCGTGTGACTCTTGAACTGCAGCTTTTTTGGCAATTAACTGAAGGTGCTAGCAAGTGGATCTAGGTAGGATTCAGCTGTGTGCTTTGAGTCACTGGCACGTAGGAGCCAGGTAATACAGCTGACTGTCTAACAGACTGCCGGTGCTGCTTCTGAAACGCTGATTCCATGGTCAGATCCAAAAAAACACCTTGGCCATCAAAAATGTGGTTAGGTCCCTCCATGTCACCAAAAAAGATCTTTGAAAACTGCAATTCTAATAGCTACAGAACCAAGCAGGTGCCTGATTTTGAACTTGTGTGTGTTCACAGAAACACCCTGGCCTGAGCTCTCACCTAAGCTCTCTTGTGATCCAGAACTCCACCTCAGTCCCTGGAGGGGCCTGATGTGGCAGATT
>JAGPOW010002401.1:147859-162868 GCA_030014935.1 Caiman crocodilus | reverse complement strand
GTCAGAGATGTTTCCAGGGAGGTATTTTCTTCTCTCCTCAACAAGAATCCTCATTCCTCTGATAAATAACTCTCCAAAACTTGGCACCTCCATTTGAGTGCCGCTGTAAGAAGAGTGTCCAGTAACACTAACGAATGGCTTTCGCTTTAGTGTCTGCAGTACTTTGCAGTCACATCCTTTTTTATGATGGTTGTGGGTCCTCTGGCGGTTGCCATAAGAGGGCCTGATCCTCCATCCGTTGAAGGGAATTGCAGAATCTGCTTCAGTGTTGATGCCTGGAGAGTCTGATCTGTTATGACTGGATTTTCCCATTTTGTGTTATTTAAAAAATGAATGGGGGGGCAGGGGGGAGCTGGCTTTCATATTGAGCTGCGGGTTTTAATTTCATGTACTGCTGAACTTCTCTGTCACAAGATGATGGGTAAGCACTAAGGTCGGGGCCAGAAAGAAAAGGCTCGTGCTTCCTGTAGGAGTAAATGAGCAAAGGTTTTTGTTGCTAATTTTGTGTTTCCTGTTCCCTTTTTAAAGGACAATTAGTATCACAGCATCAAGGATGGCAGAGGCATTTATCATCTGCCTCTCCACCCTCTTGCAGAAACCTAAAGCAGCTGGCCTGGTTGCTGCAGTATGGGGTGGGAGGGGAGTGAAAGGAGGGGAGGAATGATATATTTGCACTCGCTGTACATTAAAGTATTGCTGGTCACACTTCATTTGTGCTCAGTTCTGTGATCAATATTCATCTGAATTGCATCTAACTTTGCATCCTCTCTCCAGAATATAGGAGCAGTTAGGAAGCAGATGATGATCTTGCCTTCTATGCAATGGGGGAAGGGTTGGGAAGCATTTCTAGTACCTGGCAAAATAATAAACTCCTTCCTGTGACTGAGGTTATGTGACTCGGGTACAGCGCTATACTTGGTGACAGGCATTGTTACTCAGGAGGATTTGGAGGGTAGCATCTAAGCACGATAAGTAGATCTTGGCCTAGGGTGGCCACTGTTTTTCAAAATGCAGAGGTGGGACACATGGGGCAGCCGGCACAAGGCGGGGAGCTCCAAGGCCGCAGCAGGCAGCCCACATCTGCCCCGGCCCGCTCACAAATCTGGGGGCACGCTCAGCAGCTGGGAACTCCCCGACCCCTGGATGATGAGGAGTTCCATGGCTCCATCCCACTCCCAGCCCCAGGCCCTATGTGCTGGGTCCCCCAGCCTCGCCCTACTCCCTCCCTCACCCTGGAGGCCTCGATCTGTCCCCTCCTCCCATAGACTTACCTGCAGGGAGCTGCTCTTCATGCTGCTTGCTGTATTCTTGGCCCCATGTATGTGTGCACACGCTCACATGGCGCCTCTTTCGTCCTGCTCCCAGCAGCGCCTTGCAGGCTGGAACGCGGCCAGCCTGCAAGGCAACACCCGCTGTCTTCTGTGGGGAGTGGAAAACCCGAATCTCTGCACGACGCTGCAGATCTGGGACAAATGCTATCCTAGTCACGCATCCCGGATCTGGGACTTGATGTTCTCATCCCGGGACTGTCCCACCCAATTAGGGTGTGTGGTCTCTCTATCTCAATCTTCTCAGGGTCAGGGCACCCCACCTCCACTTTCCTGGATGTGGTGACATCCCTGGCTGAGAACTGCTGTTCTGAACTGTCTCTGCAGCCTCCAGGTAAAACTTGCCCACCTGCCCAGGCATTCCCCCTGCATTAAGACTCCACTGCCTTTAAGGTCATTTGAATCCCATCTCACAAATGCAGATAATTTAGCGCTTGTATCCTGAGGCATTTACCAATCCAAGGAGCACGATCACCTTGATGTGGTAATTGATATTTTCTATTGTGAAAGGTGATTACTCATCCACTCACCCAAAACTCACTTTTTAAATTAACTTTTTGATTTTTATTCCAGGCATGCAGGTACACCAACTCTGACACCACCTTCAAAATGCTGTGCAATTAAGATGTAGTCCCACAGTTCTGCAGCCACTCGACCTGCAGTGTATGTTACCAGGAGTCCTGCAATTAGATTTGATCTCTCGTTAGCTGGAGACAGTCTTCTCTCCTATAACATTCATTATTGCTTTATCTACAGTTCAAGGAACAATGCAAATGAATGAATGTTTTATTAGCAAAATGTTATCTATATCTTCTTTCAGTTGATGCCTCAGATACAGTTGGTTTAAAAATACTAACATTCAGTGCTAAATAGGTCTAGGTAACTTATACGCCACAGCTTATGTGAAATAGATGCTCAGTATATATTTATTAATGTTTTTATACATGCAAATAGAAAGACTTTCCTTTCCTTATGTTATCTGTGTTGTTTAGCTTGGGATTATGTTTCCCGTGTTTACTTACCATCGCATTAGAAAGCATCTGCTGAAGGCTTTTAATCCAATATTGTAGTTCTTTATAAATGTCTTTCAGTCGTTTTATCAGCAAAGCTTCATCACAGGAATCTTTAATTTGGATTTTATCAGTCTACAGTCTCTGACCCTTTGTAAACACGTTCCTGTTTATGTTGAATGATAAAGTTACTGCCATGCTATATTGAATAATCTATGAAAATATGCAAGGTTATGAACCTCCCTTGTTTTAGCTTTGGTTGTTTTAAGATAATGCACACAGAAAATCAGTCTGTTAGGTTTTTTTTGGTGTTAATATGAGCTTCAACACTGCTGGATGTGATACCAATGTATGCTGTTGGCTGTAGAAACTGGCACGTCTTAACTGTACTAGCCCTATGGGCTGTTGGCTTGGGAGGGACTTGGTCTTTATTTTTTTTTTGCTCTGAACCTCAGGGTTTTTTACTTGAGAATTTAACAGAATTGCTTGTAACCCCCTACTTCAGATGGAAAACGGTTCTTCTCCGAGTCCATCACTAGTTCATTCTCCTAGGTTTGTAAACATCCTCCAGTGATAGCAGTATGCCTTTCCAAGTGGCACAAGTCTGCTGAATAGAGAACTGAGTCTTGTACCTTCTGCTGTATCACCTCTACCCACCTCCCCGGGATAAAACTCCTTCAAGGAGCAACAGATCCAAGCAATTGCAACCTGCTTCTCAAATCAAGCACTGAAGATAAGTCGTGGAAATAGCTCTCCGTATTGTAGTAAGAAACTGTTTGCGTCTTAGACGGGGTGGGGGCTTGCTGGCCTAGCACGTACCCTCATGGGATCAGTCATGAGATGCCCCTTTTGGAAAAGGAACATGTGTTGTAGCATCCCCAACCCCTTTCTGCTATCCAGTGATAGTGCTGCTCTTTTCTAGCAGCAGAATAATCATTTAAAGGAAAAAACCTTAGGGTGGCAAAGTTTAAAAAACACCCAAAAAACAAACCTGTCAGGTGTCTGTGGCCTGCTCTGATCAGTGGATGTTTTACTCCCTATCTCTTTCCTCCTTGCAGGTCTTTCTGCTAATTAGTGCAATTGCAGTGTTTGTCCATTTTGTATAAAGAACATCCTGCCTCAGGCAGGAGACGATGCCAGGGGAGCACTCCCTGGTCTTGCGTGAGTAATTCTCAAGGAGTAGTTGGTGTTCAGGCCGAGTCCCTTTACACAGACAGTGCGTTCAGGTCTCTCTGCGACCGTCTTGACTTTCCATCATTCTGAACAACACTGTCACCGGAGAGCAATGGGGCCAACCTTTTTTTGGCACGCGTGCTCAAGTGCCTCTCCAATCCCTTTCCTGTGCTGCTCTGCTTTCCACTCCCTGTCTTACCTGGCCCTGTGCCGCCTGTCCCCTCCCCAGTTGCCCAGGTGTCACACGCTGGCCACCCTTGCTCTCAGAGGATTGGCAACTGTGGTGATTCAGTCCAGTTGCTGCCCTGAGCTGGTGCCAGCACGGGGAGGAAAGCGCAGCATAGGGGCTCTTACCTGATGTGAACTTGAAGTGCCCATTAACAGTTCGTGACAACAATAAAGCTGCTCAAGTGCAGGCAGCACCTGATAATTACCCGTATTGGCGCTGCCTCAGGACGTTTAACTGCCCAGCATTTTCAATTACCTAGCACTAATGCCTGATTCTTGAGTTCTTATTGCTCTAATTACAGTTACAGCACTTGGAACCAATCAATGGCATTTCTGTCCCATTGCTCAACTGAAATTCAAAACACTTAAATAGCGTGCTAAACCAGCGCGAGGGAAGGCGTGGAACCATTGGCTGGATAACATGAGGCTCCCTCAAGTTCAGGGGTGAAGGGCTAGATTCACATAGGGACTCGCAGGTTGAGTAGGGGATCGGTGCTGGGCACCCGCATCCTGGACTGGAGTTCCTGGCCCAGAGTTGTGTACCTAGGGCCCAAGGAGTCGGGCTTCTCAGTTTGCAGGCTGAGTGGGAAGCTGCCCAAGTCAAGTCAGTCCCGAGGCTGCTGTGACCATCCAGGCACCTTGGATGCTGTGCACCATTGACTAGCCTTCAGGCAAAATGACCCAATGGCTCCCATCTCCTCTCCAGGTACAGGGGGAACCCGTCTGCCCTTTGACAGGTCTGGGTTTTAGTCCTGGTGGGTCTCCAGACACCCTCCTACCCAGGCTACTCCAGGTGGGGGGCACTGGTTTAGTAGCCAACAACCTGACCATGGAGCAGGGCAGGCTGCACTGATTAACATGGTATCAGATAGCAGACCGAGAAAGGCCTGGCCTGATGGGCTGCCTAAGTAGCCATTTGGAAATGCTGAAAAGTGGAGGACTGGAAATCCTAATCTGTCCAGGGTCCAGGCATTCGCTAGGGGCAGACAGGGGATGCCTCTTCACCAGTGCCATCCTCTAAACTTCAGCTACATTTCAGATATCTTCCCGACTGCTGCAAGGACCAGTAGAGAAACATCTCTGACATACCAGAGATAATTGCAGCCTTCTTTCTAATGGACAGACTGCAAGGAATTCAATTGGGAAAGATTAGATTATAAGAGTTTTTATATAGCTTGTGGCTACACAACCTTCCTTCAGCATCTTCAGGTTGCTCATTTTATGGATCAGAGGCTGTTTGTGTGCATCAATAACACAAAAAAAAAAAAAAAAGAACAAAGAGAACTTTTTTCCCTTGTAAAGATAAAGTATCAGAGCTTTTCTTATTGGTTCTGGCACATCTATTTTCCCCTGGAGCATAATCCATTTGTCTGGTGGAATAAAACTAACGAAATCGCTTATTTTGCATACTAAATTGCCAGAGTTATATGCGAGGCGAGGAGAAGCAACAACAAAACAACTTCCAGGGTCAGTAAATAAAACCGAATCTGTCTCGCAGTGTTACTTTAATATGGTAAACAGCTCCGTCCGCCACTGGCAAGGTGAAGGGTTTATCGCCTGCAACAGGTAGTTAATATTGCTTTAAAATGGCAGCATTTGAGAATATTCTCATTACCATGCTGATTTGGGAGAGGAGCCATCAGTAACCATCAAATTATTGATTCAATTAGTGATTTCCTAATTTATCACTTCTAAGTGAGTTGTGTTGGATGCTCCCTTTTCCTAGTTGAAAAACAGGATGCGTAAGAGATCCCAGGAGCGTTCAGTGTACTGCACCCGTCACCACTTCCATCACTAAGAATGCAAAGATTTACTAGCAAGTTAAACTTCTTTTGACTAGTGCTGCTGTATTTCTTTATTATTATTATTGTAGCTGTATGAAGTGTTTTCCCCCATTGGTGAGTGGTTGTTTCATTCCCTTATTTTTCTGTGGGAGTTTATTTTTGAGTGCATCTTCATAGACGTTAGGGCTGGAAGAGACCTGGCAAGATCGTGGCCGTCAGCCCTCTGCCCAAGGGGCTGGGGGTCAGCTCACCCCAGCGAGATGTGTCCAGCGTAGGTGCTCGCACCACTGCTGGGGGGGGGGTCTGTTCCAGACTCTGGAGACTCGCGCGGTAGAGAAGTTTTTTCTTATGCCCAGTCTAAAACGGTCTTCCAGCAGAAGTCTGCCGTTTGCTTCTCGTCTATTGTTTCTCACCCCGTGGGTCGCAACCCAAAAGTGGGTCGCAGCAATATATTAAAAGGTTGCAAACAAACTTTAAAAATGGTTTCTGATTTAAAACGGAGAAAAACGTGGGAAACGGTGGCTTTTCCCTGGCAGGTTATTAGAGTTCCTGCAGGCGAGGGGCTGCTTGGTGCCCCCTCCCCCCCAACACACACCCACACCGGGTGCCTGGGGGCGGGGGGCAGCAGGTCAGGAGTGAGGAGCACTGGGTTGGAACTGGCCATCGTGGTGGGGTAGTTTAACCCATATAATTCCTGTGAGGGCATTTGGTGGGTTGGGTGAGGTATATTGGGTACTGTGACGGATGCGAGTAGGATCCATGGATTCGAGTGGTTGTGGAGTATATGGACTGTGGTGCTGGCCTGAATTTTGTAGTAGTACAAAATATGAAGTGCCCTAGCCAGTGTGGTTCAGTAGACTGGAGCATGTGTGACGGTAGAGTTCAAGTACGCAAAGGACAGAGCTGTTAGAAATTCAGGAGCTCCAATTCTGGTTGGCTTTTGTTTTTCTCCCATTATCCCGTTTCGTTTTGGACAAGATGTGCTTTAGAAATCAACAGTCAGCCTTTGCAAGACGTGAGAGCTGGTTCCTCCGGTGCACGCCCGCCGGAAGCCACCTGATTTTCTGGTTGATGCTGCCCAAGTCTGAACAACACGGGTCTCTTTCACTCGCACTCTTCGTTTTGTTAGAAATATAGCGCGTTGCATTTTTGGGCTGTTCTTATGGGCTTTGTACTAGAGCTTGGTTTAAAGTTGAAATGTAAAGCTTTCCAAGAGATTGCTTTTAGTGAAGTGCTCTCTTAATCATGCAATCTCCAGCTCTGGTTAAAAAAAAAAAAAAAACTGAACATCCCAAAGATTGGCAACTTGTGGTTTCTTTTGTTCCAAAACTTGTAGGCATCATTTGTGAAAAGCATATGAGAGGGGAAAGTTGGCAAGTAGTTTTGGGGGAGGGAGGTTGTTTTTTATGAAAACATAGCTCTTTGATCCTAAGTAAAAAGCTGGATATAGAGAGGCTGCAATCCTTTTTATTCAGCTAAGAGCCTTTCTTCTCTTGCCAAGTTTGTGTCCTTTTTATAAAGGTAGCATTGCCATATTGGCTGAGCCCCAAACATCCATTTAATCCATGCTCTTGTCTCTGAAAGCATCTAGCACCAGATGGTACCAGGGAAGGCATTCTCATCACCAGATTGTGAAATGGGGAGCAGGGGGGAGTCTTGTACACCATCCTCGGTGGGAAGTTTGGAAGAAGGAAACCTTTGCGAGGACTGGCGACTTGTCACAAAGGGACAAGACTTTCCTAGACAAACTTTAAACAGTCTGGTTGTTTCTGTCCTAAGTCCAGTCCCAAAAATCCTGGATCAGATGCAACTGTTGGATGCCACGTTAAAAGGAGCTTTGTTGCAAGGGTGTTGTTTTTTAAACTGGCTGTTTCGCTTATGCTGAAGCTTTGAATTCACAGTCATGGGCTGCTCTAAGTATTTATACAGTTCTTAAAAAATACCCTGAAGGGGCAAGCAAAGGCATTTGTGGTGATGCTGATTTAGTAAAGCTGCAAGAAAAGCCGATTTGTGGTGATAAGGATTGATTTGGAGGACCTGTACCGAATGAAGGAGGCACCCACTTGGGATGTATTGTGTGCCTTCAGGTACTCTGCAGGGTGCCTGAGCTTTGAGGAAGGAGATTTATCCCCATGTAGACTGCAGCCCCTTGGAACCACTCAAGAAAGGGGGGTTAATAGGACATAAGTGTGCAAAAAGGCCGTGTGTTGGCTCCCTGTGAGGGAGTGAATGTTCCTGCTTTGCGCTGTAATATTGTGATTTTAATTTTCAACAAATCGTGTGCTGTTGTTCAGTGATATGAATGAGAGACTTGGGTGACGTGGTCACTCGTTTCTGTCCCTAGCCTTGCACATAAACCAGTATAAGTTATTGGAAAGGGTTCAGATCTGTACCACAGCACAGGTTCAGTGCACACAAACCACTTTCAGAATGTCTGAAACCCATTTAAGATGAACCTGATGGATGTCGTATCAGACTGAACTGATTCAGGTTACATCGGTTTCTTGGACTAATGCTTCGCATCCCTTCCAAATTCAAGTTAACTCAGTCCCCCAGCACCCCAGGGTGCTTTGCACCTCTCTTGCAACACCCCCTCCCCCAGGTGGGTGGGCTGGCCTTGGCCTAAGCTGTCTGCTCCAGCCAAGCATAGAGGCATGCTCTAGCGCCCCCCAGCTTCTGGCCTGGGCAAATGCAGGCATGTGGCTGCATTTCCAGAATCAAATGTCTGTTCCCTTGCTCATCAGTTCAGTCTATGCATTTTAGATTAACGAAGGGTGAATAGATTCAGCCTCAGGCTTTTTGACGGTCCGTAGAGGATTGGTAAGGGGAATGGAGTCAGTGGTTCATCTCTAGCCCAGTTTAGTAAGACAGATGTTTGAAAAGTGCGTGGACATGTTTGCATTTACCTTTTGCTGTGGCTGCATCAGGGATTTTTGCCTGCAGGGTTTCTACTGTAGAAGTATTCACTGTCATTAAAATTGCTGGGAAAAGGAAAAGACAGGATCTATACTGTAATTTAAGTGCTGTTACCTACTAGGGTTAACCTTGAAGTGCTTTAAGTAATATTCTCTTCCTCTATGACGACTCCTGGCCTGGGTGGTACGCGGGGCCTATGATTCAGAAACTAGCAGCAGAATTTACTGCCGTTGCTGCCATATCCATGAAGGGATTGTGGAATGGGGAATTCATGATAAGGGAGATTTGAAATCCCTGCTCTGCTGCTTAGGACAGATTCAGAGAAGAAATCCCCAAATGGCGCATAGCTAAAAATACAGTTGGGCTGCATCAATTGAATGCACTTTGAAAAACAGATAATATACCTGATAATAAATGACATTTGTTAATGCTTCAGCACTTAGAGCCAGTTTATGCAGATTATGGGTGTCGTAGATTCATTTTAATATCATTTTGTTTTACTTGAACTCATTCAGTGCAAATCCTCTTATTCAGTTTTGTAAAGCAGCTTCTTCCTTTGGGGCTTTGCAGGGAGAGGTATGGGGGCTGCCTCTCTACCCCTGGCATTTTATTCTGGGTGACACTTATGTTTCCCAGTCAACAGGAAAACAGCAGCGGCAAACCCTGCTCGTATATGGAGGAGAGCGTTTTAACGTCTTTCTGTAAAGATAGTGTTGAGATTTGAACACAGGCGCATATTAAAGCAAGATAAAAGGGTAACCAATCTTGGCTGCTGCCTTGGCCACAGCGTTCTGTCGCCCCTAATGATTCTGATAAAGTGCAATGCTAGAAGAGACTGTTGCCTCTTAATTTCAGGATGGATGGCCACTTCAGGATATATGTGGTGCTACGTTGTGAATCTGAATGGAGAATTTATTACTTCAAGGACTCCATACTCAAATGAGCTACTAATGAAAGCGCATCAGACTCCTGAAAAAAAGCACAGACTGGAACAGGTTTGACAGTCACCTTGAAGGTCACTTTAAAGTAAGAGCACACTGGTTTTTTCCCCCTCTTTCTTTCTTGCTTTTTTTTTTTCTTGCTTTGGGGGATTTATAGCTTGTTCCTTATCAAAAGGCAGCGAGCTCATATAGGATGTTGCCAAGTTTAATCAACCAAACGAGTTAGAATTGCAGCTAAAACCTATCGGCACTAAATTGAGCTACCGCCATTTTTCGGTTTCTGTGTAAGCTGCTTTCTGTTTAATTTCTTGGAGGATGTGCTGCTGAACTAGTCCCACAGTAAAATAAAATGACCTGCATGCCATTATAATTAAGGCAAGAATACAATCTTTCTGGAAGAAATTGTGCTCTCTGCAGTGAGAGACGTACGTAAAACGGGTTGGGGAGGGGGGAGGTCGCTGCACCCAGAACGAATATTCCCCTCGCTGTGTTTTGTTTGCATTTTAATTTTCATCTTAAGGTCATATGACTCAATGCACAATAGTGCCCCTACTTTGTTTTGCCAGCAAGTAATTAGATTTGATATTCTGCGTGTCTCAATTAATTCTCTGTGCTTACAGCTCCGCTCAGTTTTACTTTGCAGCTTTCATTAAGTTATTAGCACATTTTATGATACAGAAAATTGCTAAAATCATACATTCCCTTCCATTGGGTGGACTTGGAGTAGTTTGCATTGGTCCAGTGGGCACAAGAGAAATATATTCAAAACAAATGTATTTTTCCTCCAGGTCTGTGCATCATTGTACTGTTAAGTTGACTTGGAGTAGTTGTTTAGCTGGTATTTTTCCATTTATTAAATATAGGCAATTAAAACATGAAGTCAACAGTTGGACGTATTTCCAAGCCAATGGAAAGCTGTCATTGGATTGCAGGTGCCTCAGTGTCATTTTTAGACCGTTTCACATGGTTAAGAAAGCTTTTTTTTTCTCTCAGGTTGGTCAATTAGTAGATCTATGATTTCATACTATTTTCTTTTACAAGAGAGCTGCTACTAAACTATCTCAACACCATAGGTAGAGGAAGAGAAAAATAACTGGGGGGCTAAGCAGGTAAGTCTGCGGGGGAAGGGCCGTGGGGGGTGCAGATCAAGGCAGATCAAGGTGGTAAGGGAGGGAGCGGGGCACGGACGGACCCACTCACCCCAGTCCCTGCACCCGCCTGTGCCCTACTCCGCCTCTCGCCGCTGGGGCCTCGATCCGTGTTGTCGTCCTCGTCCCCACCCCGTGGCAGTGAGGGAGGGAGTGGGTCTGAGCCGGTAAGTCTGGCGGGGGGGTGCAGATCAAGACTGGGCTGGAGCAGGGCTTTTCCTGGCGCAGGGTTTGGGTCGAACTGCGCTCGGGGCGGGGGGCTATGGCGAGCTTTGGGGTGGCTGTAAATTTCCCTTCAGCATTGCTGCTGCCCATCCCGAGCGCTGCCGCCGCGAGAGCCCTCACCCCAAGTGCAGATCCCAGGCACGGGACCTCCATGCCTCCCCAAGAGCCGTGCCCCCGGGCGAGCCACTCACAGCTCTGTCCCTATCCTTGCCCTTCCCCAGCCCCGCTCCCTCCCCACCCTGCTGCACCTGCTGGGAGCCCTTGCCCAGCCGGCCTTGCGCCCTACTACTACCCTGCGTTTGGGGGAGCTACGCCCTGTTAGCACCCCCGCCCCCTTCCCTCCCCTGTGCTCAACACTGAAACGCTAATAAAAAATGTTTGGGTTTTTTTGCGAGAGTTGCTTCACCGCTGAAATGCTCTAAAGAGTCTGACTCCAGAAGAGCCATAAACTTGAAGTGACATTTTATAAGTGATGCACCCGGGAAATGTGAATAGCATGCAAGTAGGATCCAGGGAGCATGAAGTATTTAAAGCCACAAAACATGAAGGATTTTAAGCTCTGCTCTTAGTTGACAAATGCTAGTGCAGAGCAAGAGATCACGCTGCCTTGGGTTTCTCTCCAGGAGCAAGTGCCCATGGTGCCAGTCATAGTAGAGATTCTGGTTACCAGACGTTTCAGTGATCGGCGTTTTATAACCTTTCTCAGCCTAATAAGCAGGGACCCTGGTTTCTCTCATTTATAAAAGATCCCCACTTTTCAGGTTAAAAAATGTAACCCAAAATCCACATTTTTCTGTGATTTTAAAATGAAACACCACTAGGTCTAGGTCTAGGGCAGGGGAGGGCAAAATGCAGGACGTGGGCCAGATGCGACCCACCGGGCCATTCTGTCAGCCTGCGGGGCCCCTAAAAAATTTAGAAAATTAATAGTTATCTGCCCCGGCCGCCTGTCACGCAACCCTCAATGGTTTGCAAAACTCAGTAAGCGGCCCTCCACCCAAAATAATTGCCCACCCTGATCTAGGGTCTTTATAAAGTCTTTGTGCAATTTTAAACTTCTAATAACTTAGGTTGAGCACAAGGACTTTATGAAGACCCTGTATAGAGAGAGAGAGATAGCTAGATATAGATCGACCTCTATCGATATGTTAGTGCTGTTTCATTTTAATCGCTGAAAAATGTGGATTTTGGGTTATTTTTTTAAATATTATATATTATAATAAATTTCTGCAGGGATCCTGGATTTCTCCAGGATCCCGGCTCATCAGACACGGTGCTCAGGGAAAGATACTCCTTTGTTTT
This sequence comes from Caiman crocodilus, assembly GCA_030014935.1. Lineage (NCBI taxonomy): Eukaryota > Metazoa > Chordata > Crocodylia > Alligatoridae > Caiman > Caiman crocodilus. Next base: position 150,813 of record JAGPOW010002401.1, on the reverse strand, counting down.
TTGTCAGGGGGCAGTGAAGCAGAGAGCTAAATGAATGTGCCCCTAAATAGATCTGCTTTATACCTTTGTGTTTGCAGCATGCATCTCTGTGCAGTTAGGACGTCATAGGCACGTTAATTCGTTTAATCTTGATACAACCATTATCTGGGTCTCAAAGAAAAGGGCTTACTGGGGGGCATTTTAGCAATCGTGCAGGCATAACTGAGGGTGAGGTGAGCATATTATTAGCCCTTCCGCTTGGTGGATATGATTTGGGACTACATTTAATTGTGAGACCAAATATACAAAATCTGAAGTGGAAAAACCCTCGTAAGCTTGTGGAGGGTGGGGAGAAGTTTTGACAGGCAATCCAGACACCGGTGCCTGCTCCGGGTACTCGTGTTCAGGTGGAAAGTGTTTTAGCCACAGGGGTGAAGGGATTGTGTGTAAGGGAATATACGCCATTACAAGAAAAACACTGAAACCCAGCAATGTAATATTTTTAAGTCTTTTTGATTGGGTTAGGAAGCATACTGTTGTGGAGTGTTGTACTTAACAACTTAAGCACAGGTCCTAAACGTGGAGTGGAAGCTGACTGTTCAAGTTACGTCCACATTTGTACCTCCCATTTCACTGGGAGTTTGGTTCTTAAATACGCTTGAAGATCTGGACTTCAATCTTTTGTGGTCCGTTTCTCTCGCCTCCAAACACAAGCAATTCCCTTAGACGTTCATAGGAATTATTTGTACCCTGGTGGGAGATTTGGGTTTCTTGTATGTAGGAACTGGTTCTGGGATCTGGTTGCAGACAGAAGAAGAATCCTGCCATGACATTTGAAGTAGCTGATTACCATATTGCAGGTTGTGTTTAATTTAAACACGTGGGTGCATCCATGCATTGCTCTGGAGCCATACCGATGGGGTGTAGCTGTCTGCAGAGGATGCAGACACTTCTCTTGTATGTTCAGTAGGATTTCTTCATTTACAGAAGGTCACAGGAAGGAATGTAAGACAAGTTTAGACGCTTCTCTGAGTCCAGACCCAAATTTAGGGACCAGTAGCTGGAGCTGAAAATCTGGAGGTGATTAGCCCCCCAAGAGTTGATCTGGGTACAAAGCAGTCTGTCTGTCTTTTTTCAGATGAAAGTAGCAAAATTTTTTAAATGGAATCACGATTCATTTAGTTCATTATTAATTGCCTAGATAGTCCAATTTGAGATAATTAATCTCCCAAAATGGACTTAATTATAATTGTCTAGATAGTCATTCTCCTGATAATTAATTCTAAAAATTGCAGTATTGTATTAACCTCTAAAACACCCTTTTAAAAATATGCAGTTGAATAAAGTTCAGAGCATCCCACGATCCATTAATGAAAACGGAAGTGCGTTTTTTACAGCTCAGTCACGCTTACTGCAGGTCACTCGGTCCATCAGTCAGGAAAACGCATCTCCAGAAAAGTCCCAATGTGCGAAACAAGGGTGGAACCTTTCCACGAGTCTCCCTCTGCCATCACGCTTCAGGAAGGATCGAAATCAAAATGAGCAAGTGAGATCAATGGACTTCACTGTCCTTGAAAATCACATCCGTTTAGGTGCTGCTGTAGAAATCTAGGAGCTGGACTTGAGAGATTGCAATTTAAAATTTGGTCCTTACTTCCAGGTAAATTCCTAAAATAGGAACAGGCATCATTTGAGTCCAATTCGTGGGTGCCAGGGGTCACCTTGCAGGACTGGAGCCTAAAAAGACAAGCAGATGGGTTGCAAGGGATGCTCTGGATGTGCAAAGGTGCTAGGTCCTAGTGGCTCCGGATGTGCAATTATCCCGTCTAGTCATGGCTGTTCCCACAGTCCCTTTAAATGTGTTTGGATGCCAGGTACCAATGAGGTAGTAAATAATGGTTTCTGCTTATAAAAGTTGTAGAACCCGTGCACCAATTCAGAACACACATGCTTAAAATTGATTTTCTTTTTTTTTTTTGGTCAGAAAAGTAGAAATGGCAGCAGTTGCTATCTTAACTGTTCAGCTACTTCACAGGTCTCCCAGCATACTGTAAACAGCCTGGATTTGGGTAGAGCATGCATATTCTTGTGGCGAGATGGCAAATGTGGGCGCGCGCAGAGCTCTTCTTGTATTCTTTGCACAGGGCACTAAGGGTCTCTGGGAGCTATTTACTCCTTCCGTTTTAAGATGAGCGCTGTATGATTACCACCTGCAGATTGGTGGGGATGCTCAGATGATGGACCGTGTCCTTGTCTTCACTGCGTCGCAGCCTGCCCCCATCAATCCTTCAGGTCTTTGCTGTGTCCTCTCATTCTTGTAGACTGGAGAAAGTAGGAGAGGGGAAGGGGAGAACATAAATCATAAAACAGACTTGGACTTTACATCAAACCCTGTACTTCTCACAAGGACTCTTGCACATGAAAGATTTCCTGTTTTTTGGTGTGTATTTTGAATTACCAGTTGCATCCTTTGTAGCATCAAGATGTCAAGACTTGACTTAAATGTCCATTAAAAGGTGCTTCGTTTTGGCTGTTGGATAAGTGTTTCTCTTATTTCTGACTGGCTGGTGTTTGCTATCACGTTTTATTCTTCTTTAGCCTTGTAATATTGTAGTATTTATTTTTTGATCAATAAAGAGACCGTCAAAGTAGAAGATCATTTCACCATGTTGCAAAGTGAGCAAATCTGCAATTCTGGTTGCGGGAGACCTCCATTTTTTGTGTTCAAGTGACTATGCCAGGCTTGCTGCAGTGGTATCTGAATAACATGTGTAAGCCACATGGACTTGCTTTCTGCTCTTTTTCTGTGAGTTGAAATTCAATTTATAATTCATTTAAAACTATTTTGTTTAAGAGTCTTCACCTATTGTGGTTGAAAGCAAGTTAGAAAGTTGTGGAATGGGAGGTTGTTTTTGACTCCCACATTAATGAGCTCTGCAGTTTTGGGCTAATCCCTAGGAAAAATGTAATTTAGC